>JAQZBX010091123.1:0-12427 GCA_029593785.1 Cabassous unicinctus
TCTCGAGGATTTTCTTTTGCGCTGGCGGCATCCATTCTGCAAATTTCAAGGCTGGCGCTTCCTTGGTCCTAACCGTCTCCCAAGTGGGGGAACCAGAAGGTGTTCAGAAGACAACCGGCACTTATATTCTTTCTGCAAATGGTCCTTGCTTGGTTTGTAGTTGAAAATATTTTGGGATTGCAGTCATCTGTGAGGCCACCTTCTCTGACGCCACCCCAGCAGGTGCCAGGGCAGTGTGGAAGTCCAGGCTCGCCATGGCGGTGCAGCGAGTTCCTTGACGCCAACACTCAGATCAAGAAACAGAACATCATCTTCACCCAGAGGCCCCACCACCACCACCCCACCCCGAGTCACATTCATCCCCCAAAGCCAGCTCCTCGGCTGCCTTCTTATGTCGTGGGTTTGTTTTCCCTGTTGTATGAGGTATAATTGGAATTGTCTAGCACAGGGACTCTTCACAAGGGGTCCATGAGCTTGAATTGAAATTCAGAAAAACATTATTCTTCTGGGGACGTGTTGGTGCGGGTGTGATGTGTTTATTAAATAATACACAGTATAGTGTGGACTTTGTAAGGGGTCCGTGGTTTTCACCTGACTGGCAGAGGGGTCCATGAAACAAAGAAGGTTAAGAACCCCTGCTCTAGCGTGACCCTTGTTCTGCTTCCTTTTACTCAGCTTTGTGCTTATCTGATTCATCCCCGTAGTTGCGATAGTTCACGCTTGTCGCTGTGTCGTATCCCTTAGGAAGCGACCTCTGCTGATATTGCTGCGCTCTGGCGGTTTATTTACTTGTTTGGGCAGTTACGAGTCATGCTTCTCTGGCCATTTCTGTGCACGTGTCTCTCTTTTTGTGTGTGCATGTGGTGACATACACACACAGTGAAATTCCCCATTTAACCAGCACTTCCAAGCACACCAGTCACATTCATGTTGCCCTTTAGCCTTCGGGCACCTCCTTGCTTTCTGGGTCCACAGGATGTCCCAGGCTCATCTTGTTTATTCCAGGTTGCACGCTTGGAAGCTGCCTTTCTTCAAGGAACCTGGATGCCTTTAAGTAGGGAATGGTATTTAGGAGTGCAGATAACTTCTTCTGTGAGACAGTGGGAAGATAAAGTACTGAATTCACACAGTAGTAATTCACAGTTCCGATTGCCACCCTTTTCTTGGTGACGTGGGTCCTCGTTGAGAGAAGGGTGGCAGAGATTCCTTATGATAGCAATTTGTGTACCTATGTCTCCCCTACCAGATTTCTTGGGGTCCAGGGCCGTATCTTTTTCATTTTTGTATTCACAGTGTTTAACACATTGTTTGGACTGAAGTTATGCTAAACAAACTCATAAACTCTTCATTATATATGTCAAGGTTTTGTGTGTTTTTTTCCGTCTAATTTTCTGATTCTGTGTAGAACATAGTGAAGAATCTGGAAAGACGCTGCAGTGGAAATGTCCATAGGCTGCTGACGAATTATTAAATATTTCAGAACTTGTTTCTCTTGCTGAATGGGAAGCATTTTTATGGGATTCAGCATACTAAAAAGGCTATAACTGAACATCTGCGGCTTTTCTTACTGGGTCGTAATAAGACATTAGGACGTGATTCACTTTGAATTTTGCTGAAGGTGTTTTTCAAAGCTTTATGGCTCACCCTAGAGGTGAATGATATAAAACTGGGTTTGAGCCTCTAGATGGGAGACACATGTTTTTCTTTTGTACCTATTACGCTGCTTTGTGACTTTTAAGTCAGTTGCTTGATATCTTTTTTCCTCATTTTCATCTGGAAAAGGGGTATGACAGTATCCAAAACAAATTAAATATTGAGGTGCAATGAGAAAAACCTTTGGTATGTGGTAATTAAATGAAAACCGTATCATAAGCACAGAACGTAGTCATTATAAAAGTAGCAACAAAGGAAGCCTGACATCAGATCCTGGGGTTTGTTTTTATTTAAGGGAGTTGTAGTTGGCATTTTAACAAGAGTTCCAAATGAAAGGGTAGATCCAGGCTGAGTCTGGTTTTGAAGGTATTACGATAATGGGACTGTAAGGTCATAGGTTTTATTAGTATTTTTTCAATTAACTTTAAGTGGGTTTATTGAGGCAAAAGGTACATGGAAATTTTAGGGGCAAGTGGATTTATTTATAACCTTCATTTTGAGTGAAGGAACAGACACTATAAGGGAAAACTAAAATGTAAAACACTATTTATCAAGGAATGAGCTGTGTGTATGTGTGTGTGCTTTGTGGTTTGTTTGTTTTTTTTATGGTTAGGAAGAAAACTTTTATTCCATCCCCATGGGTTAGAGGTATTTGGTGCATGTCTCTGTGTGTATGACAAAAGTTTGGGATCCTTTATACCCACAGGTTTAAATAAATGGTTCATTTCCTAGATTTAGTGTCTTTTTTTCAAAAAATAATTCTTGCTTGGTATAAAAATTGCAAACAATAGAGATGTATGACCTTGAAAGTGAAGATTTCCCAATATTGCCAAGTGTTTTGTTTTCATTCTTTCAGATCTTTTCTGGGCATATGCTAGAATATATAATATATATTTGTTTTTTTAGAAATTTGCTCACACCACACTGCTGCTTGGCTTTGACTTCTTTCTATGTCAATACATAAGCATCGGGGGCGGATGTGGCTCAAATGGTTGGGCATCCGTCTACCATATGGAGGGACCTGGGTTCGATCCCCGGGACCTCCCAGTAAAATAAAAAAAAAAATATATAGAAGGCACATGGGCTGCCAGGCTCTGTGTGCCAGTGAGCCGCCAGGCCCCAGGAGCCAGGCAGCAAGATGATGACGTAAAAGAAGAGAGACAAGACAAGATGCTCCGAAAGCTCTGAAAACCAGGAGCCGAGGTGGCGCAGATGGCTAGAACACCTCTCTCCTACATCGGAGGTCTTCAGGATCGAATCCTGGTGAAGACTGGAGGAGGAGGATGAGAAGAGATGAAACAGACACAGAGAATTGCCCAGTGAATGGATACAAAACAGTAAATGGGGAAGGGGGGGTTTAAAATGGATCAAGTAAATAAATAAATCTTAAAAAAAAAAATACATAAGCATCTGTATCATTCTTTTTGTATATGGTGTGAAGTAGGGATCCAACTTCTTCCTTTTGCATGAAGATATCCAGTTGTCCCAGCACCATTTTTCAAAGAGATTTTTCTTTCCCCATTGACAGGTCTTGGCACCCTTCTTGAGAATCAATTGGCCATAGATACATGAGTTTATTTCTGGACTCTTAGTGCTATTCCATTGGTATATATGTCTCTACTTACACCATTATAACACTATTTTGATGACTATAGCTTTGTAGTAAGTTTTGAAATCAGGAAGTGAGTCCTCCAACTTTATTCTTCTTTTTCAATATTGTTCTGGCTACTAGGGGCTCCTGCAATTCTGTATGAATTTGAGGATAGACATTTCCATTTCTAGTGAAAAGGCTATTGAAATTTTGATAGGGATTGCATTGCATCTATAGATCACTTTGGGTAGTATTGACATTTTAACAATACTAAGTGTTCCTATCCATTTGAACATTGGATGTCTTTCCATTTATATAATTCCTTTAAGCAATGTTTTGTAGTTTTCAGTGTACAAGTCTTTGAGATCCTTGGTAAAATTTACTCTTATTTTTTTTTAGATGCTATTGTAAAATTATTTTCTTAATTTCCTTTTGGATTATTCATTGCTGGTGTACAGAAACATCATTGACTTTTGTTTTTGTTGTTGATCTTGTAGATCAACATCATCAACTTTGTAGATGTTGCCTATGAATTTGCTCTTCTAGTTATTCTGTTTCTGATCACTTTTTTCCCTCCACACTCCATAGACATTGCTCTTTTGTCTTCTGAAATCTAATGTGGGGAAGACTGGAGAAGACTGCAGAGGCCTTTTCCGCCATTATAGGTGACCTGTTTCTTCTGCCTCGTTGTTGCTAGGCTATACCTTTGTCCATGAGCATCAGTTAATTTTGCCAGGATATGTCCTTGTCTTGATTGTATTTATTGATTTTTCTTGATATATGGTGAATGCTTTCAAGCTGTGGATTGAGTTCTTTAATTCAATTTTAGGAGAATTTCCTCTCTCATATCTTCAATTTTCTCTTCCTGTACCCTGTGTTTTGTTCTCTTCTTAGAAATTAGCAATTGTGTGCATATCAGGTCTTTATCTTCCATATCTTCTATAGTCATACCATCGATCTAATCACCTTCATCTATATTTCCCTCCCCTTGCTACATGTGCTTTTTCAGCATTTCAATTTCACTTCTCCCTATTTCTTATGTAATTTCATCATGTAATAATGTTACTCTTTTCCTCCATTTGTGTCCTTTTCATCTTGCCATTGTCTTGTTAACTTTTCCAGGATTACTCATAATTCTCCCTTTTCTCATTGGAGAACAGGATAAGCCCTTGCTTCTGCCGTTCACTTAATTTAGAGAAATCTGTAACCTGTTCAAGATCTAGAGAAGTGGGTACCAATTCTTGTCCACCTCCCTCAATTTTGCTCAGCTATTCCTGCCTCTGGAAGGGAGTCTGTGTCCCTTGTGTAGGGTCAAGGTCATTGTCTACTGTCATTAAGGTTGAATTGCCTCCCCTGTTTTGACTTTAATGGAAGAGGGTATACGTTAATAAACACATTCTCTTTTGTAAGAATCCCCACAACTATAGCTTAAAAATTATATTTTGTGAAAAAGTAATATACATCAATATATAAAATTCAAAACGTTCCAAAGGGCACGTGGGGAAAAAGAAGTTTCTCTTCCATCCCTGTTTCCTAGCTCCTAGTTCCCATCCCTGAAAAGAATAAGTCTATAGAACACATTCCTAGCAGTGGAATTGCATTTTCAAAGGATATATTCATTTGTTAATTTTGATAGGTATTGCCAAAGTACCCTGCATGGAAGTTATCAGTATACATCCTACTAGCAAAAAAATAAGGGTGCCATTTTTCTCATCAACACGGTGCTCTACCAAACTTCTTAAATTTCTGCCATTCTGATAGGTAAAATGTATTTACAGTTTTAATTTGCATTTTCCTTATTAAAAATGAGGTTGAGCATCTTATCATATGTTGAAGAGCCATTTGTATTTTCTGTGAACTGTCTATTCATTACCTTTGCACATTTTGATTTTAGTAATGGTGACTTTTTCCTTGGGTTTATAGGCACCCTTTATATAGAAATATTAGCATTTTGCCTGGATTAGGAGTAAGCTTGTTTTTCTCAGCTCATTCAACTACATTCATTGAACTGGGTTTGTACTGTGTTTAGATATGCAGGAAGAATTGGTTTGTATGTAGTTGATTTTTTCTTATGTTATGGCTTCTGAGTTTTTATATTATAAATAGAAAGACTCCCCACACTAAGATTCTCCTGCGTTTCTTCTGCTAATTATACTATTTCAGTTTTCCTTTTAAGTATTTGGTACTGATAGAGTCACTTTTGGTGTAACAAGTAAGGTTGAGGGTCCATCTACATTTTTTTCAGATGCCCGTCCAGCTGTCTCAACACCATTTATTGAATATATCCACCCTTTCCTTTGGGATGCCAATTTTATCAAATATGTCTTTGGACCTAATTCGTGGTTTGTCTACTCCATTGATCTGTCTATTCATGTATCAGTATCATACTTTTTAAAACTTAGGCTTATAATATTGTAAAATGTACTAATTCAATAAAATTCTTTATTTTGGAGAGAACTCATGTTAGAAGATTTTAATAGTAACTCATTGTTAAGATGAGTTAACTTGCTTGCTTTGAATTGATTTGGTTGATGGAAGGACTTTTGGTTGGTCATTCATCATTCTCTTTTCCTGGCTCCCCAGTAACATAGGAAATGAATTTTCAGGGTTACTAGAGGAAATCAGGATGTTTTTGTACTAGTGGAATATATTGATACTAAGTGACCCAATTTAGGCTCATATTTGATAGTTTTACCTTAGTAAGCATCCTTCTTTAGCCAAGGAAACTGGCTATGGATATATTCCAGAAAAAACTCAATACTACATATATACTTGAGCTGATAAAGAGGAACACTATTTTAGAGTTATAGAAGCATATCTTTGTTATTATGATCTTGCAAGTTTGCAAGCTACTTTACTGAAATAGCAAGCTTGGAAAAAAACAGCACAGAATGTCCCAAATAAACACTTAGTGTTTCTTCAAAATAACTTTAAATTTAAATTCTGTCAAGAGCTTCCTTTCTTTCTTTTTTTTTTTTTTTTTGTCTTCTTTTTTTCCCCTTTCTTTTTAAAATGCATGTTTATGTAAGCATTTGTTTTAGTGCCTTTTCTTCCTTTGAGATTTTTCATTTGTTTATTAATTTAAAAAAATAGGGAAGCGGCTGTGGCTCAAGTGGTTGGGCTCCTGTTTACCATATGGGAGGCCCCGGGTTTGATTCCCAGGGTCTCCTGGTGAAGGCAAGCCGGCCCGCATGGCGCGGTGAGCTGACGGCCTGCGCAGCCTGGTGAGCTGGTGCAACAAGATGACGCAACAAAGGGAAACAAGCAGACATGAAAAACACACAGCAAAATGGACACAGCGAGCACAAGCAGCAAGGCGGGGGATAAATAAATAAATAAAATAAATCTTAAAAAAAAAAAAAACCTATTGATTACCTACTCTGTGCTAGACAATGTTCTAGGCACTGATGCTTGATGGAGAACAAAATAGACAAGGGCCCTGCTCTTATTGAGCTTATAATCTAGTGGGAGAGGTAGGCAATAAGTGAAATTTCAGGTTGTGATAAGTTCTGTGGAGAAATAAAGAGCAGGGTGGTGTCATAGTGAATGACCTTTGGGGAGGCAGGAGTGACATCTGGTAGGAGGTCAATAGAGTTATGCTCAACATTAGTTATCATTTATCAGAGAGGCAGTGTGGAAAAATGGGAAAAACATGGACTTTAGAGTTAGATAAGGCCTTGTGCAAATCTCAGGTTTTCTACATACAAGTTGTGTGGCCTTGAGCAAATTATAACGTCTCTGATCCTAGTTTCCTCAGCTTCCCAGAGTGGGGAATATAAAACCTAGCTCATGGTGGTATTTTAAGGATTAAACGTGACAATTTAAGCTAAAACAAAAAATGAATAAAAGGACAACTGTTTGACCTGTAATAGTTGCTTAATAAATCATAGCTAAATTATTACCACCTTTATTGCTTTCTTCTTTAAAATTAAAGAAAAAATAAAAGAAATTTCCCCATGGTTTCATTAGTTTGAATTTCATATGTGTAGTAAGATCCTATGATTCAAAGAAATCACCTTTAAATAGCCATTCATGCCAATTGTCACCATGGTAACTGCTAAAATGGGGACTTGCTGGGATCAGCTTATTCATTTCCATGAATTGTCATGGTTTATGTTCATCTACTGTTGGTTACATTTTGTTGAGGCCCTAAATAACAGAAAGGGAACTACATTTGCATTGAATAGTAATGAAAACAAATTCCAGTAGAGCTGACAGGTAATAAATCAAAGACTCTTGAGATGAAAAGAGAGTTCCAGCACAGAAACTTCAGCATTGCCGCAGCTTCATCTCACTGTGGTGCAAAGACATTTGAATACTTCATCCATATCTTCTAGGTATCCTGCAAGGCCACTGACTCGGAGTGGAGCAGAGCCCAAGCTACCTGGCCACACCTGCAGGGGCTGACGGTGGTGGGCATTTTCCATAGAGGAGAGTCTGAGGCTGCCTGGTTTCCTAGAACTACTGTTACAAAGGGCTACAAACTGGGTGTCTTCAAACCACAGAAGTGTCTTCTCTCACAGTTCTGGAGGTTAGAAGTCCAACATCAAGGTGTCAGCAGGGCCGTGCTTCCTCTAAACCTGTGGGGAAGGATCTGTTCCATGCCTCTCTCCTGGCTTCTGGTGGTGCTTACAGGTAATCTGTGATGTTCTCTGCTCCAGCTGTCATGTGGCCTTCTCCCCTCTCTCTCCTACTGACTCTATCCATATTTCCCTCTTCCTATATGGACACCAGCCATATTGGACTAGGGCCCAAACAAATTCATCTTAACTAATAACATCTTCAGAAATCCCATTTCCAAGAAGGAACACACTCACAGGACTGGAGATGAGGACTTGCCCATATCTTTTGGGGAATACAACTCAATCCATAACAGAGACCAAGCTGAAGTCATCATAATCAAATGCCTTCCAAGGGAGGAGTAGACGTTATGGAGGGACGAGGGAACAGGGAAGTGGATAAATCAGAATCTTCAAACCTGAAAGAGGCCAGGGAGATGAAAAAGGAGTCAGCCTACAATAATAAGAGAAGGAAGGAAAGCAAGGGTACAGCTAAGCAGATTCGAAATGTATTTCTCTTCATGGCATTGCATCTGTATTCCTGACATCCACAAGTTTTTGCATATCCAGTGGCCCTAGAGACAGAGCCACCTAAATGGAAACCATCCTTTCTTCTTTTCCTTTCAAGTGAAGAGGTGTCCCTCCTAGGGTCAAAGTCAATGGGCAAGGGATTCTGCCAGGATCTTTGTCAACCAACCTCCTACTCATTTATACTTTTAACTTCCTCCTCTCTGCTGATATCTTTTTCCTCTGCCTGTAAACATGCTTATATGCCTCCTATCTTTAAAATTAAGGTCCTTGGTACATACCCCAAAGAATTGAAAGCAGGAGCTCAAACTGGTAATTTATACACCAATGTTCTTAGCATTATTCATAATAGCTGAAAGGTAGAAGCAACGCAAGTGTCTGTCAACTGATGAATGGATAAACAAAATGTGGTATTTACACATAATGGGGTATTACTCAGCCATAAAAAGATATGAAGTTCTGATACATGCTACAACATGGATGAACATTGAAGACATCATGTTGAGTAAAATAAGCCAGAAACAAAAAGACACATGTTTGTATGATCACACTTATATGAAATAACTAGAATAAGGAAATCGTAGCGACAGATTTACAAGTTACCAGGGGCCAGGGGGTCAGAGAAATGGGGAGTTATTACTTAATGGGCACAGAGTTTCTGTTTGAGATGATGAAAAATTTGGGTAATGGATATTGATGATGGTAATACAATGTTGTGAATGTAATTAATACCACTAAATAGTACACTTGAAAGTGGCTAAAATGGGAAATATTGTGTTGAATGTATGTTACTACAACAAAATTTTTAAAAAAAATCCAGTAAAATCCCCTATTCTGACCTCTAACTGTTGACTTCCTTTCACGGCAAAGCTTTCAGGAGTAGTCTGACCCCACTTCCTTTATTTTTCATTTCCTCTTTAATTCTCTGTGATCTTGCTTCTACTTCTGTCATTCTATAGAGTGCTCTCCCTAAATTCAGTTGCCTGCTGAACATCTCCAAATTCATCATGAACTGAAGTCATTATCCTCATCCGAGGTGTGATGATTTAAAAATATATCCACAGGTTCTTTGATACTTTTCCTTTCAAGCGGTGGAGCTTAATTGCCCTCTTCTTGAGTGTCAGTTGGTTTTAGTGGCTCCTAATGAATAGGAAAAGGCAGAAGTGATGATGTGAGACTTCGGAGACTAGTCATTAACAACATTGTGGCTTCCTTCTTGCTGTCTCTCTTGGATCACTTGCTCTGGGGGAAGCCGACTGCCATATTGGGAGGCTTTTCAAGAAACCCTATGGAGAAGCTCACTTGGCAAGGAACTGAGATCTCCTGCCAACAATCAGCACTGACTTGCCTAGCACATGGGTGAACTCCTTGGAAATGGATCCTCAGGCCCCAATCAAGCCTTCATGTGACTTCAACCCTGGCCAACATCTTGACGGCAACCTCAGGAGAGACCTGAGCTAGAACCAGCCAGCTAAGCCTCTCCTGGATTTTTCACACACAGAGACTACGAGATAATAAACGTTTGTTGGTTTAAGCTGCTAAATTGCGTGTGTGCATGGGGGGATTTGTTACACAGCAATAGATAACCAATACACATGGCAGACTTCCTGTTTTCCCAGTCTCAGTGAATTGTACCCAAACCAGGGAATTCCTTCTTCCTCCCCCAAATCCAATCACTGATCAAGTTCTATTATTTCCGTTTAGGTATCTGATGGATTTAGCCTCTTCTGATTTTCATCATTACTCTCCTAGTTTAATATTTCTCATCTAGGTTATTTAAAATGCTTCATAACATTTCTTGCTTCCAGCTTCACTCCCCTATAATCTCCTTTCCACACTGCTTCAGAGAAGTTATTCCAAAATGTGAATCTGATCATCTTGATTCTTTGCTTAAATGTGTCCTCATTGACTGGAGGTTATCAAGTCCATACTCCTTAGTGAAGCAGGTAAAACTGTTTAAGATCTGGTCCCTGCCTTGCTTTCCAGCTTCATCCTCTGTCTTTCACGCAGCCCAGAGTTCAGTATCACAATGGCTGATGGTCCCCAGAGTCTTCTCTGGCTTTTCACGTGTCTGGTGTGTGCAGTTCTCTTTGCCTTTGACAGGCTTTCACCTCCTCTCTGAAGGATTCTATGCCTTCTGGAAGCTAGGCAATCCTTCCTCTCTTCTCCCCTAATTTCTTTGTATACTTGTAATTGCATCAACGTCATTAATTGTTTCTCTCTCAGATAATGCCTGATTCTCATTTAGACCCGGAGTCCCCATACAATCAGGGCTGAACTCTGTTCATTCTTAAATCTCAAGTACCTAATAGAATATTTGAACAGGATGTCTTAGCTGAGTAGATAGGGAATTTCACAGTTGACAGACTCAGAGGACAAAAAACACAACTTTGTTTCTCTGAACCTGGACTTCACCTAGCTCTCTAGCTGTGATTTTTCCAGAAAGGCAGTGAAAAGTTTTGCATCACTCTGCCTCTGGCCTGTGGCCATTGGCACCATTCCGTGAGTCTATGCCAAAACCTCCGTGTCCCTCTCCTCTCTATGTTGGTCCCTTTGGGCTTTTGTCTTCCAGGCTTGTGGGTCTGTGTTCAGCTGCTTCATTGTCCTGCTCTCCTGGCTCCTGGGGCCTGGCTCCTGAGGCTGAAGGACTAGCCTCTTTGGGGGCTTGCACTCTGGGAAGGAGCAATGACATGTCTGGGATTTCTATCATCTTGAACCCAACCCCAAGGCTTAGGCTGGGATGGAAGGAGGTAGAAGATCTGAACTCCTTTTAGAGACTTAACAGCATCTTTAAAAGAAAAAAACCAAACAGTTCTTCCAGTGGAAAACCCCAAGTTACAAAGTGATATCTACTATGAGTTTATAGGGTATTTGAGAGCAGAAAGCCAAACTGGTCACAATAATTTAAAAAATAATAAACGTTAAATGATTTTAAACTTATACTATGTTTCATTTTATAAGAGGGATCACATTGTTTAGGATCTGTCACTATTTATCTATCACCTAGGATAGTTTCCAGAGACTTTCTGTTTCTCTTCTTACTCTTTATTTTCACTGAAACAGAAAGCCTAATTCAAAATTATAGGGCACCAGGAATGGTAACAAGTGTTTTGGGCTCTAACTGATAGGTATGGATATTCAGATTAAATATGGATGCAGAGGTGATGGAATAATTTACTGAAGGTTGCTTTCCATATTTTATTAGCTGCCAAGTTAACAACCATATCACACTTCAAAGCTGGAAGGCTGAAGGTTTCTATTTAGTAGATTATGGTGAATGGATTCCTAATCCACACTTTGATGGCCACATTAGTCAGGGTTCTCTAGGGAAACAGAACCGACAGGAGATAGCTGTAAATATTATGAGATTTTATAAAATTGTCTCATGCGACTATAGGGATACAGGAGCCCCCATTCCGTATGGCAGGCTGCAAGCTGGGAATGCCAATGAATGGGAACGATGAATTCTTCAGGAGAAGCTGGCTGGCTGAAGTAGAGATGGAAATTCTCTCTTCTCACTGCTGAAATTATCACTTCTTTTAAGGCCTTCAGTTGATTAGATGAGATGTCTCTCATTGCTGAAGGCAATCTCCTCAGTTGATTGTAAATGTCATCAGCCATAGATGCAGTCAGTTCACTAATGATTCAAGGCCACAAAATGTCCTCACAGTAACAGGCCAGTGCTTTCTTGACCAAACAACCAGGCACCATTACCTGGCCAAGTTGACACAGGAGCCGAACTATCATAATGGCATTTGATCCTGGAAAAAGTTTCTTTATATGTATATAATTTTTGTATAAATACATTTCAGTGTAGTTTTAAAATATGCACAGCAATGTATCAAAAATGTATTGCTTCCATTTGTGAAGAAAATCATCAACTTCTGGGAAAGCCAAATGTAGGGGGATTTAGGTGTCTGCATTGCAGTTTGGTCCTTTAAGAAATCCTAACATCTTAAAAATCGTGATATTTTGGCTAAGATTCAGGCTGCTTGAAATACTGATTACTGAGATATACTACTTAAGCATATCACCTGAGAGGTCTTTATTGGCTTTATCAGTGTCACAAAGAAACAGTTTTATATCAGTCCTTGTT
>JAQZBX010091124.1:0-12430 GCA_029593785.1 Cabassous unicinctus
TAGAAATAGCCATGACCAATTTTAAAAGATTAAGAAAATTAAAGTGCACTCATAATATGCCAAATTTTTTAAAGATCTTAATGAAAAGATTTTAATTGCATTGATAATGTTTATAATGTGATGCAACATGACAAACTCAAATTTAAAATATCAGACATGTCATATGATTGCAGGTATAAGCAGAGGGCAGTTTTGGAGGTCTTCCTGGCCCTTAACTTTTAGGTAAGATGTGCTCAAAGTCCCATCTCACAGGTTATAGAGTGTCCAGTGCTCTCCTTGGGATTTCTGAAAATTTTCTGGGGATACGTATGATTCCTCTGGCTGGGAGCTCTCTCTTCCCCTTGATTATTTAAGTTCTGGAACATCATCTCATTTCCTCTCCCCTGTGCCACAAAAATCTGGTTAATTTTATTTAATTTTATTTTTTTCTTTGAGTATCAGGGTCGGGGACTGAACCCGGGACCTTGTATGTGGGAAGTCAGCACTCAACCACTGAGTCACACGGGCTCCCCTGAGCTGGTTCCCTCGCCCATCTGCCCATTCTTTGTTTTTTGGCTGCTGTTGTTTGTTTTTAGGAGGCATTGGGAACCAAAACTGGGGCCTCCCACATAGGAAGCAGGCACCCAACTGCTTGAGCCACATCCACTCCCAATCCAGTTAACTTTGACAAAAACACACTCACCCAAGGCCTTTGTGTAGAGCACAGAGCAATTCACATCCAGCCAAGTATACTAAAATATGAGTATTAGCTCTCTTGGTCTCTCCTTTTCCACAATTCTGACCAGTCTCCCTGTGCTCTCAGGCCTTCTCTCTCTCCTGTCTCTTCTTCCCTTTCTCTTCCTTCTCTGACCCCACCCTTAAGAAGAGGGAAAAAAAGATTCTTCCAATTTTCTTATGCAGCCAGTTCACTTCTCTCTGGTCTCTACCCTAAATGCTGCTCTCCCCTCACATGTCCAAGGACTCAGTTATAAGTTTGGAAATTACCAGTTGTATTTTATAAGGGTCCCAGATGACACTGATTTTTAGAGACAAAGACTCTTTTCCTCCCCAGACCCTGCCTGGGAGTGGAGGACTGAATGGGCGTGGGCAGGTGGTTTTTTCCAGTTACACGGTATAGAGGTAGTGTATGCAAATCTCCTAGCACAGCCCTGCTACCAGGTACTGATACTGGGCCTGTTTTATTAAACAGCTAAAGGAGGCCTCCTCCAGACCTGAGTGTCCAAGCTTTATCAGTGTTCACATATCACAGATGTCAGCTCCACAGATTACTTCGTTGCTGACTTCCAGCAATTTCATCCATCTGTTCTTAAAGGCTAGAACTTTCTACCTCTGCTTCTTACCAAATAGTCTCAGTTAGTGCCCCACTCTTTTCCCGTTTATCTAAGAAGTCCTGATTTTGTCTTTTCAGCATTAATTTTCTGTAGATCAATGCCAAACTTCCCAAGAAAGTTATGCTTTAAATTTTACTAATTTCTCCCACTTAAAAGAGATAAGATTCTGGGCTGGAGACAAGCTGCCTTTATGCTGGGGCTCAGATCTGCCTGGGCTTATCTAGAGGGTCAGTAGGGAGGCCTGTCAGGTACCTGTTTGTTTGAGGGAATGAGGACTCAGCGAGTGAAAGATCTCCTAAGAGAGAAACAGGCAGAGACAAACTACCCCTGATCATAATGCCCTTGACTCCAGAGGGAAGGAGTGGTTTTGAGTGGCAGCTGGTGTATGCTTCTCAGATTGTTCCCCACCCAGCACCCTGTGGATGTGACTAAGCCCTAGGGAGAGGGGGCTGGGTGGCAGAGAATGAAGTAGGCATAGTCCCACAAAACTTGTGAGATCTTGGGAGTACACAACAGCACTATGGGGACAAGTGGGAGCCAGTGTGGCTCAGGAATACTCAATTCATAGGGCCATTTGGGACCAGTGTAATCGAAGCAGTCTAGGAAAATGCTTCCTGCTTCAGCAGGTAGAATCTCACCATAGGAGGCAACAGCTAGTGAGGTGGCCTAGCAGAAGCAGAGAGGCACAAGGCAACGTCAGTGGACAAGGTGGTGCCTTTGGTGACCACCTGAAGCTTCAGGGGTGGCAGCAGTGGTGACTTCAGTGCTGTTGACTCTGTGTTAGCATCATAGGCTTTAAGCATGAGACAGCACCATTAGCTCAGACACTGGCACCATAAGTGGTAGGCACTGCAAAATGGCAGTGGAGAACTCAGCATCTGATAAGACCAAAAGAAACCAGAGCAGAAGAGGAAGAAATTGGTGAGGAATCCAAGAGAAGTGTGAGATTTTGTAGCTAAGACTTACTAGTGATGGGGAGCAGATGTGGCTCAAGCAGTTAAGCTCCTGCTTCCCACATGGGATGTTCCCAGTGCCTCCTAAAAGCAAACAAACAAATAACAACAAGCAAACAAACAAAAAAACAACAAGCAAACCAACTCAGGGGAGCCGATGTGGCTCAGTGGTTGAGTGCTGGCTTCCCACACATGAGGTCCCAGGTTCAATCCCCCGCCCCCATACCTAAAAAAAGAAAAAAAAGATTTACTAGTGAGTACATCTGAGACACCCCCTAAAGACTCACAGAAATGTGAGGAGAACTCTGAAGAACAGTTGGGTTTTCAGGGCTTTTTCTGGTAAAGGCTAAAGCCATAGCTGCAGTTTATTGAGTGCTTGACATGAACTATCACATTTAACTTTCATAAGTCAAGAGGTAGATAATATTAGCCTCATTTACCAATGAGGAAAGAAGATGTCAGGGAGGGTAAAAAAATTTATAAGGAGTTACACAGCTTGTGAGATTGGAACCCCGATCTATCTGGTTCTGAAGTGGGTGCTTTCCTGTTACACCTTATTGCCTCCAGGGAGAACCAGAATTTAGCCAACAAATTCACTCAACAAACATTTCCTACATGTCTACTATATGCCAGGCACTGTCTAGATGCTTGCTATACAGCAGGGAACAGAATAAACAAAATTCCTGCTCATTTTAGGTGTAAAGACTGAATGTTATTGAAATTATAGACCTAAAGTTGTTTCCAGCCTAGTCTGACCTTGGAGACATGGTTACATAAGGAAACTTGAGTAATTCTGAGGCCTGAGATAACTTGGATTCTTAGCATATCCATTACTCAGCTATGCTCGGGGCCAGCTGCCAATGTCTCCCCCACCACTTGTCTGTACATAATCTGCTCCATTACATTGATTTAAGAGCAAAATACACTTCACTTAACGTCTGTTCTTCAAAGAATGAAAAGAACTTGTTCCGGAGAGCAGTTAAGGACAAGGGGACCAGAATGCCTCCCCCAAGGACAGAAAAAGAGGACACAATGCTTCTGATGATTGCTGGTGTCTATGCAAAAATGAGTTGCATTTAGAAACAGCACCCACCCATACAGATTGCACACAATTCTCATCCACATCCCTTTCAACAGATGGGATACCAAGATAGGCAAGTCAAGATCCTTGTAGTTATAAATCCACAACTGATGCCTTGGGGAAATGGTCAAGGTGAACCTGTTGAGTCAAACATAACATCATTGTTATTAGTTGCTTTCTATACTACAATATTAGAGACTCCGAAGACCTGGAGTCATGATATGACCCCCATTTTAACCAAATCCATGGCAAAGGAAAGACAGCATAGTGGTTAAGAGTGGAATCTGGAGAAAAGCTGCTTGAGTTTGAATCCGTGTTCTGCCACTTATTAGTTGTGGGACCTTGAATAAGTTATTTAACCTCTCTTTGCTTCACTTTCCTCATCTTTAAAATGGAGATAATAAAAGCTACTGACAGGATTATTATAAGAATTAACAAAATATAAGTTAGCTATTATAAATAAAGTAAGGCTCTGTGGATGACAGGTCATGATAGAGCTAATGCTATGTGTTTACCAAATTCTATTTCATTTTTCTCTTTCTGGGCACAAAGGAAGGTGGAATATCCCATTGTTCCTTTCACTTATGGCTGGGTTTTAGCTAATTGGATGTTGGGGGATGTGATACAAGCTCTCACAGGCTTGGCTCTTATAAAGATCCTATGTACTTCAATTGTCTTCCTCTGTTACAGAAACTCTGGAAGCCACATGATGAGATGGCAACATCCCAAGATGGTAGAACCTCCATCAACCTGGGTCCCTGAGGAATTATGTGGATCAGCACCCACACACACACACCCCACCCTCAGGCATCTTGAACATGTAGGATGTTCAAGCCACTGAGATTTAGAGGTTTATTGTTACCACAGCATAACCTCCCGTCCTGATGAATTCCTCAGTGGCTGGTGTTCTTCCCAGCACAGTGGGCCTCCATATTCCAGAAAGACTTGGGGTCTTATATGTCTAAAGTCTCAAGTGATCTGCTCAAGGGTGAGGCTGTTTCTCCATTTAAGTCCTTTAAAACAGAACAATAAAACATTACATTTCCCATTCCTTCTTACGTTGGGTCACTGCAGAAAGTCTTGCTGTTTTTCCCAAACACCGTACTCATTCATTCTAGCACATCTTGACTCATAAAATTTCATTCTGTCTTGTCAGTTTGTCCAGTTCACGGCTCAGCCTCCATGAAGCACACAGTCTGCTTAAAACATTGTTTCCCTTTTCTATTATCTTATTGCACTTATAGTTAACCTTGGCACTTAGCAATACGGTCCTGACTTTGGGGATCTTCTGCATCATGGGCCTTAGTTTTATCACTCCGGTGAGTTTAAGGGCAGGGACCTTCTTTTAGATCCCCACAGGCCTAATGCAGCATTAGCCATCAAGTAGGTGCCCTAGAAATATCGACTAAATTAAGTTCCTAGGTAACATATTCAAGCCCAGGCTTGCCACATTCTTGACTCCTTCTTCCCAGATCTGTGGTTAAAGAAAAGTGGCTGGGACCCTCCTCCCCTTCACCTATCCCCAGCATAGGTGAATTAGGACACTTTTCTCCACGTTCTTTCGGAAGGTGGGTGTGTATGTTGTAGCCTGAAAACTGGGAAGGGATGGCGGGAGGTAGGGATTTGACTGTATTTCTGCTTCTTTATATATAGCTTAGTAAATATACTTTGGTTCTTATCATGTGCTTAGTGTATGCTCTGCCTCTACAGATAAGTCATCAATTTCCCTGAAGACAGAAACAAAGTTTTCTATAGATCAAATATCAATAGGCCCTTTATTTCAGAAAAGATCCAGTGATAAGACCTTGTATTTGCAAAATTATTTAAAATCTACAGAATATTTTCTAATTCATTGTCTCATGTGCTTTTCACCCTACACAAGTCTCCAAATACTGGTTCAGGATTCATTCCACTACCAAGTCAAAAATAGGTTGGAAAATGCCTCTTTTGGCATTGTCATGGATTTTGGTATTTCTATGTACCCAGCACCCATTTCCCAACTCAGTGCTCACTGCTGAAAACTGGCACCTCACAAGTGCTACTAATCTTGGCTGGTGTGGTTTACAAGAGAGGCAGCTTCCTGTTTTTTTTTAAGCGACAGTGACTGGGTAAATGCAGTTATTTATACTCAAACTATACTTTGGGACAAGCAGAAAATAATCACTGATTGAGAACCCCTTACCCAGGCACCATTCAAGCCCCTGGGGTTCCAGAATTTAAGGGTTTACACTTGCTCAAGCTGCTCTGGGGTAGGGCCCGAATCCTGAAACCAAATCAGTTACCTGGCTTTACTGGAAACCAACAAATGCTGCTAGGAGGTGATGAGGCAGGGTGGGTTCAGAAGGGCCATAATCAAACTCTTCTTGTGAGGAGGAGGAGGAGGAGAGACTTTCCTTCCTAAAGCCGCCCCCCACCCCGTGTTCCGTGAGGAAGCTCCAGGCTGCTTCACCCTCACGTCTCCAACCAGTTCTTCCCCTCCTTCCACCTACATGGAAGGTCGTCTTAGGGTGACCAATCATCCTGGGACTGAGGGGGTTCCCAGGATGCTGGACTTTCAGTTTGTAAACTGAGAAAGTCCCAGGCAAACCGTCTTGAGTTAGTGACCCAGGCCTTCTCTAGGGCTCTGTCCCCAGGTCTTATTTCTCTCTTCATGGCCTCCTCCAGCCTTTGATGCATCATTCCCACTAGAGTCCCACCTCTGGCTTCTCCTGAGCACCAGTACTTCACTTTAACCACCTGCCTGACCTTAAACTCCATGGACTCTATATTGACCCACCTCCTTGCACATCTACTCCACCAACCCTGGTCTCACTCATCTCCCAATGTTTCTATTTTTGTCTATGTCACATCATTGTTCCAGTAGTTCAAGATTTATTTATTCATGTTCATGAGTAACTACTCTGTGCTTGGTTCTGTCCTCGGTGCTAGGGATCCAGCAGTGAACACAATTGATAAAGTACTACCCTTAGGGAGCTTGCATTCTAGTCAAGGGAGACAGAAAATATATACATAGTCAATCAGAGATGAAGCACTATGAAGAAAAATTAAATAGATCTAAGGGTGCTGAGGGTGAGGGTTGCAATAACAGAGGAGGGGGTCAGGAAAGCTTTCTGATGTTATGTCACCTGAGCAGAGGCCTAAGGAAGTGAGGAAATTAACCAGATGGCTTTCTGGAGTAAGAGCATCCCAAGCAGAGGGCATAGCAAGTGCAAAGGGTAAGGGAAGGAGTGGTAAGAAAGAAATCAGGGACAGAGCAGGGGAGCCAGGTCCTCTAGAACCCTGTAGATGAAAACATTTTTCTTTGACTCCTAATCTGCTGCCAACCCATGACAATCCCATTTCTGCAAGGTCTCTTCTTTCCGTTTCTGTGGCTGCCACCTCATGAGAAGCCTTACGATTTCTCATTTGAATTATTAGTCTCCCGGGTAGTCTTTTTGCCTCTTGTCTCTCCCTGCTCTAATCCTGTTCATGGCTGCTGTAATCTTCTTGGAGCACAGTTCTGATTGTCATCATCATAAGATCATTAGCATACATTTATATAGTTCTGAATAAAAGTGTACTTATAAAGGAGGGGGATGGACACAGGGATGTGTTCCCATAGCTTCCCAGCATGTCCTTGTCAGAAATGAACAGAACTGTCAAAAGTATGTTGCCAAACATGTCAGTATTCTGTTTTTATGCCACATTGTAAAAATCACAAATTTGTCATCAAAACAAAAAATAAGTAGAAACATGCATTAGTCAGGACTCCTTTGGTTACAAGGAACAGAAACTCTATTTGAACTACCTTTATAAAGGTTATACATAAGCTTATGTAAATAAAAATTCTACATCTTCAAGCATGGCTAGTTCCACGTGCTCAGCAATGCCAATGACAAATCAATGTCTATCTTTTGGATATGCTTTATTCTCTGTTGTCTTTATTCTCAGGCAGTTTCTGCCCAGACAGTGGCAAAGATGGCCACAACTAGCTTCAGCTTACATCTTCTCAGCTTAGCAACTCCAGATGGAAAAAAAGTGCCTCTTTTTTTTTTTCCCCCTTCAGCAAAAGTCCCAGTGCTGTGTCTCGTTGTCCTTCCCTAGAAAAAGGGCTTATTCCTCAACCAATTACTCTGACTGGGCTAGCCAGGAGCTGGGGGATGAGGTCCTCCCCACCTGAATTATATGGAAACAGAGTGGAAAATGGGTGGTTCCAAAGGAAATTTTGGTATTAAGGAGGGGGGAGGGGAAGCTGAGCAAGCAAAAACAACAGGTGTCCACCATCAAAGGCTAGGCATTTCACTTTTGGGTAAGCCCTAACCCCAAACACCTCCAAGTAATCAACAGGGTTCCACCCTAAAAAAAAAATTTGGTCTTGTTTGCCTGTATTTGATTATTTCAATAACGTTCTTGCTCCAACATCTGAAATGACTTCCCATTCCTCCCTCGTGTCAGTCTGCTCTCTTCCTACTCAGGGTCTACTTCAGTTGCTTGACAACAGCACCTGGGGGTGAAAAGGGTCTTTGTCTCTAAGAGCAAACTCTCAGTAAGTTGTAGCTGTTATCGTACACAGCTACAGTTATGGGCACAAGCAACATGATTTATCTCCAAAAACTATCACAAGTATCTACTGAGACTGTGGCATGGGCAGCATGGTTACACACACACACACACACACACACACACACACACCAATTATCACAAATCCCTATCTACTAAGATTGTGGCAGAAAAAGAACCACTTCTGTAGACTGGGGACAATCCCCTACCTCGCTGACATGAAAAGAGGTTCATTAATGTCAGGAGTTTGGAAACATTGAGGGAAGTCATTTTACTCTTTCCTGCCCTGCCCCTGCATGTCTTTCCTGCCTTGCCCCCATCTATATATATGCCAGCCATTTCATATATTTATTATTTCATTCAATACTTACACAACAAATTCATGAAGATTATTCCCATTTTACGTATGGGGAAGATGAGGCACAGAGATCTTGACGAATTCCTAATGCAGCTAGTAGGTGGAGGATCTGGGATTTGAAGGCAGGGCCCTCTGACTCCTAGGCCCAGGCTCTAAATCCGCATATTATTCCATTTCTATGAAGGGAGGAAAATAGCTCCTCATCTAGGTACACCCATGGCTCTCAAAACACTCAACGCCCACTGGAGGCCATGGCTGCCTCCCCGGCAAGTAGGTGCGGGATAGCACCTCATTTACCTCTTTCAGGGGCAGAAAAATGGAACAGAACCAGGAATGGCGGTTAGACGATGGCACTTTCAGACAGGGACAGGAAGTGGTGGTGTCCAGGCCTCTTGCACCCACCTACCCCCACTCAAAGATCCTTCCACTAGATAGATACCGCCCACGTTCGAAAAGTGTCGTTGTGGTTGGAACAGTGTGAGGGTAAAAATAGCTGGGCCAATCTTACTCAACACTGCTCCCCTGCTCTGTTCGGACGAAGAATGTCTGCCGGTCGCCGCTGACTGGTTGGTCAAACTGCTTTCCATTCCACCTCCAGCACCGACCGAGGCATCTGGGCTAGGGTCCGGGCTCCCTCCAAGCTCAGCATTCGAGCAAAGAGCCCCTTAGATGCAACGTTCGGAGCTGAGCATGCTGTTCCCCCAAGACCCGCAAAGAGGCAGATTTATTGCCCCTTAGCAGAGAACTTTCAGCTCCGGTTTGCCTCCTCTCTGACCTACACTCTGACCCCTGATGGGTTTGGATGCCAATTTCATACCCCACATCATGAGGGAATCCCGACCAAACCTCTGAAGGTTCCGGGTCTTTGGGAAGATCAGGTTGCCTGAAAGTCAAAAAGGAAATTCAGAGGCCCCAGAGAGTATGGGCTGTAACCCACGGAGACCTGGAGGATCCTGAGCAGGTGGCCCGAGTGAAGCGCAGGTGAACGTGGGTGTGGGTGTGGTGTGTTCTTAAAGGGAGTGGGGCTGGCCCGGTGCTCTGCCAAGACGTCTGCAGACGGTGAACAGGAAGCAAATGGGCCGGGCTCTCATAGGGATGGGCAAGGCAAGGCCTTTAATGAATAAATCCGGTTCCAAATACACAGCCTCTGGGCTAGAGCTTGGGAACTGGAGGAGGAGGCCCATGGGGCACATAGAGTTACAAAGCAACTGAATGAAGTAGGCTAAGAGGAGCTCCCGCCTAAGGATGGCCCCGAGTGGTGCTGAGGTAGTGAAGTGGTCTCCTGAAGGAATGTGTGTCCTGCCCGCAGACAGATGTGGAAACCAGAGCCTTGGTTCTAAATCTCACGTAGGAGACGTGAGACAAGAATGTGGTCCAAGGAAGGTAAATATTTACTATATCTTTTCTAGTATATCCAGGTTTTATAGTAGGAATATTGACTATTGAATCTACCACATGGATAGAAAGAGAAGTCCAAATAGACTCTTTCAAAATTTTAATATTTATTTTAAACTTTTTATTATGGAACACTTCAAATATATATAAAAGTAGAGAGAATAGTATAGTTTAACAAGTCCCCATGCACACCTCACCTAATTTCAACAATTAACAGCTCATGGCCAGTCTGGCTTCATCTCTATCTTCATCCAGTCTAGCCCCTACCCAATCCCCATCCACCACCACGACCTGTGTTATTTTGAAGCAAAGCCCAAACACCAAATCATGATGAATATTTCAGTAAATTCCTGTAAATTTTAGAGCAGTAGTTCTCAAGCCGGGGCAATTTTACTAACCCCTAGCCCCAGGGGACACTTGGTAATACCTGGGGACCTTTGTTTATTGTTACAACTGGGTGGGTACCACTAGATGCCAGGGATGCTGCTACACGTCCCGCAATGCACTGGAGAGTCCTCCACACAACAAAGAATTATTTGGCCCAACATAATAATAGTGCTAAGGTTGAAAACTCCTGTTTTTAGAGTCTGAAAGATAAGAACATTTTAAAAACATAACTACAATATTATTATCTTACATAAAAAGTAACAATAATTCATTAATATCATCAAATATTTAATTAATAGCAACATTTCCCCAATTCTGTCATAAATTTCAAAAAGCATGTGTTTCTTTAAATGAAAATCCAAGTAAGTTTCATGAACTGCAACTGGTTGATATATTTCTTAGGTCTTTTAATCTATAGTTTTTCTTTTCTGTGTTTTTTCCTTGCAACTTACAGGATAAATTTATTTTTAATTACAAAAGAATACATGAATACATTCTTGAGATCAAAATGAAACAGTACAGCTAAAACTTAAATTACTTTACCACTGATACTCCAATCCCAGTCCTTTCTTCAAAGAGTAGTAACCAATTTATCAAAACTATGTATGTATCAGGATTATGTTCAGCTACATATTTCAAAAACAAGCAAAACAATAACAATAAAAATTTCAAGCTTATTTCTCTTTCAGGAAAATAATCCAGGGATAGTGTAACAGATCCATGAAACTGGTAGGGTCCCAGTCTCCTTCTAGCTGTCTGCCTCACCATCGGTACAACGGGGCCCTTGTCCTTATGGACCAAGATGGCTAATGGAGGACCAACCCGCTTATCTGAATTCCAGGCAGCAGAAGGAAAAAGTGATAAAGAAGAGCATGTCTCCCCCGTAAGAAGACTTTGTATGAGTCACTTGCACATCTTTGTTTATACTTCTTTGGCCAAAACTTAGTCTAATGACCACACCTTGCCACAAGAGATTCTGGGGTAAGTAGGCATTAGCCAGGCACATGGCCACCCCTCTCCCCGACCAAATCAGTTTTCTGTTACCCAAAAGGAAGGGAAAATGGATGTCAGGGTAACAATCAGCAGTCTGCCAATGGAATGTATCCTATCAGACATTTTTTCTATGCTTTGCCTACATATCTATGTACCTTTCAATAGAAAGTTAAGTGTTGGATTCTTCATTCCAGCCAGCTTCACCTCTTACAGAGCAGCCACTATGAGCCTGGCACTGCCTAGGCCTTTATGTTTTTATCTATAATCCCCAGAGCACCCTGGGAACAGAGGTAGGGTTAGCTTAAATGTCAGGGCCCCTCACTTGCACAGAGCCCTTCCAAGGTCCCACACCTAACTTTGGATTTCTAACTTCAGATTCTTTATCTTTAAAGGGCCCCGTCCGCCCTCTCCCCCGCCCAATTACACACACTTCAGGTCCTGGATTTGCGCCTGCCTCCCAGGTAGGCATCATTATCCTCATTTTATAGATGAGGAAGGCACAGAGAGGACCAGGAGTTTATCTGGAATCACAGAGCCTGTGAGGCAAGTTAGTATAGTGAAAGGAGGAAGGCGGCTGGCTTGGCAGACCACATGGCCGACAGACCACATGGCCATGAGACCCTGCCTGGAAACCTCCTGCGAAGAAGGCTGCCAGAAAGACCCTGTGAGATTCCAGCTATGAGAATCTCGTTTGTAATGAGAATCCCGTTCGGGGTCAAGGGAAAGCCCTGGATACTCTCAAAAGACCTCACCATTGGCCCCCTGAGAAATGACAGGTAACGCAACCAATCAGAACAGTAAACAGACTTTAAAAAGCCCTGACCTTGGGCCCCACCCATGCAACTCACCCTGCAGTACCACCGCAGTTCATGCCTAGGCATGGACCGTATACTTTTCTCGTTTTCTTGTTTCTTAATAAACTCTTTACTCTCTTGCCTACCCTATGGCATGTCCTTAAATTCTTTTATATGACATGAGCCAGGAACCTAGAAGCCCAGAAACCAGAGCCATCCAGTAACACCAGGAGTGGAGATAAGTTTTAAACCCAGTTCAACCTGGTTCCAAAGTTCAGACTGTTCACCCTGTGCCTTGCCTGCCCGTGGATGGTGCAGCAAGTCCCAGGGCCTCTCTCCAGTGTATATCCTCAGCCCCGGCCCCATCTGGGTGTTTAGATTGCCTGAGGGTCAGCTGCTGCCCCTTCTCCCACAGAGGGAGAGCACATGTCCTGTGTTAGATAACCTGAGCTGAGTCCAACCTCACGGAGCACACTGCCTCAGTTTCCTAGGTCTGCCATGGGACAAATGACCACAAACTTGGTGGCTTAAAATAATAGAAATTTATTCCCTCACAGTTCTGGAGGCTAGAAGTCTGGAGGCTAGAAGTCTGAAGTCAA
>JAQZBX010091125.1:0-12365 GCA_029593785.1 Cabassous unicinctus
ACCCAGACCCCTGGGCGATTCCTGTGGAGAGTTCTGCAGCTTCCATGTGATCACTCCTCTCCCTCGAGAGGTAGGGGGCTAGAAATTCATGTAGACATCAACCCACTTCTCCCTTTACCTGCGGACATAGGGCTGCCACGTGGTGTTGATCCTGTGGTTCACGCGAGCTGGTGCTGATGACCTTGATGCCAAAGGTTAGGCTTTCCAGAGGTTAGGCCTGGGCTCCCAATATCGGTGTCTCCTCACGGAAAGCTGGGATGCAGCCTGAGAGATAGGAAGGTTCTGACAGAGATAGACAAGGGTTTTAATTACAGAACTGCAGCTTTTTAGCTGTGAGATCTTGGGCAAGTTACCTGGTCTCTCCGAGACTGGAGAAATGACTAACAGCATCCTCTCACTTTAAGAGAAAGTGGGAATGCTGCGAAATTCAAAGCAGCTCAGATCAATGCAAAAACTCCAAACATAGTCACGTAGGTGGTACCAGTAAAGGGAGAGAATGTATGTAAATCATCTGGCATCATCAAGAAATGTTAGTTTCCTTTCCCACTTGCCTTAAGAATCCATTATAAGCTTAATGTCTTTATATTTATCTGAAATATGAGAAAAATTTGGCATGTTTTTAGCATGTACCACCTCTTCGGATACCATATACATTTGTTACCTGCTAGAAAGCTCATAGTTCTTTTTTAAAAAAATTTTATCAGCTGTAACTATTCTCTTAAATCTCGGTTTTTGGGACATGTACTTCCTTTTTAATTTTTATTACACTGGTCATAATTTTTATGGTTAGTACTCTTGATGATTTCTAAAAAGTATTTTAAAGAATTTCAGAAAAATGACAAGAATAAAACAATTAATACCTATATTTTCTCCACCTGTCTTTACCAATTGGTAATATTCTGTCACATTTGCTTGAATCCATCATATTCTTGTTAGTATTTGTTAAACCATTTCAGAATAAGCTGTAGACATCATGAGCCTTCACTCCTAAACACTTTAGCATGTATCTCCTAAGACCAAGCGCATACTCTTTTGCCACTACAATAAAATTATAAAATTCAAAAAACTTAAAACTGATATAATACTGTCGTCTAATCCACAGCCCAGACTTCAGATTTGCTCGTTGTCCCAGTCCAGGTCCCAACCATAGTCACACATGGCATCTAGCGCTCTGTCTCCTTTCTCTCCCTTTCTTTGGTCTTTCATGATTGTCTTAGATTGGGTTCTTCCTGAAATCGATGCTAAGGCAGGGATTTAAAATCAAGCAGATATTTGGAAGGTGATTCCAAAAAGTATGGGTAAGGAGTGGAGAAGTGGAGCAAGGAAGGGAAGGAAGCCAAAACAGGAATTTGACTAAAGATCAAATTCCAATGAGGAGCTCTGGACAGGAGAAAACGCCCCAGAATTATCTCACCCAGAGGGCAGGAAAGCAGGGGCATTTGTCCCAGCTCCTGTTCCTGGGGTACTATCTTCCTCAGCACGCCCAGCTTGCACCCTGACGAGTACCACACTCAAGTCCTGACAGTGAGGGCTGGGGGCACGTGGGGTGTATCACCTGTTGCAGGTACGCTGGCACTTTGGAGCAGTACAGGCCAGTTGTTTTTTGGAGGGCCCCTTCCTTTAGGGTTGGCCCTATTGTTTTGTCCTCTTAGCACATCACATGGGAGGGAACAAATTCCTGGTGTCCTGTAGTTAGCATATTAACTTTGCTTGGTTAATTGGTGCCTTTCAGAATTCTCCACTGTTCAGGTATCTTTTTCCCTTCCTGATAGACAGATACTCTGTGAGAAATACTGCATTCCTGTCCTCTTTCCCCATGAACTCCCACTCAATGGTATTAACATATATGGCAGTTTATAAAGCATGACCCCGAAAGCCTTTGGGACTCGCCCATTGAGAGATGGCTTCTGTGTTCCCTCCCCTTGAATCTGGGTGAGACGTTGGAAGCCATGCTGAGGCTGCCGGGCTGGAGAGGCCGTGAGTGGGCGCTCTGGTCACCAGCCCCGAGGAGCTGCCTGCCAGCAGCAGCCAGGGCCAGCGGGCAAGCCTTAAAGGTGGCTGCAGGGCCAGCTGCCACCACACCGTGGCCGCACAAGTGACTGCCAGCCAGGAATGCCCCCACAAGCTCTTCTTGAATTCTTGACTGGCAAACTCAAGAGCAAAGTAAAATGGTTGCTTAAGTTCCTGGGGTGTGGGGTAATTGTTATGCAGCAGTGGAAACTGGATCAACATCCTTTGATGACTCTTTCCTGAATCAATTGTTACATTGCGGCTGCTAAAAGGCAACCTTTTAATTGCTCATTCTAATTTTATGTGCATGCCATTGTTTACTTTTGCTGGGTGTAACCCCCTTATTGCTAGCTTTCTCAGATCATTTTAGGATGAGATAGACATATATATCCCGTTTCTACATTCTGCATATACATCATAAATATTATCCCTTTCAACATATGCATATAAGACACTTTCTGCTTTTCATGTTCTTTCTCCAAAAAAAGGCTCTCTGAGCTGAAACCAAAACAACAACAATAAATAAACGAGAGTCTGTTTCTTAGTCATCGCTAACACACAGTCCAGGGGTTGCAATGTCAGGCTGTTATAAGGAAAAGGCATTTTTGTCCTTCTCTGTGCAAGAATTAATTGTAGATCTGCATCAGAAAACACAAAAGATCCTAGAAGTGCATTTTCTTGTGTGTGATCATGCCATACTTACTTTGTCATATCAAATTTGTTCTTTACAGTGACACTGTCAAAACACAACTATGATAAACAAAGAACTAAACAGCCGTGTCCCTCCCCCTCCTCCCTGGTTGTCCCCACCCCCACCTACCGTGTGCTCAGAGTGTGACCTAAGACACTGCTGGACGCAGCCATAACTGCAGCTGGCTCTCTTTAGATAGGGCCCGCACATGAAGGTGACCCCCAAATTATGCTCCTTCCGCGAATTAGGTGGGAGGGTGTGTGAAGATAATAAAAGAGAAGGATAGGACCATCAAAACCTTTTAGGACCACAAACAAAAATAATAAATCTGGGTCTTAAAATAGCCAGTGGGTTAGAATCACCAAAGGATGTCCAGGGGAAAATACTCATCAGCTGGAAGAGGAATATGCATATCATCTGGAGCAAACGAATGTCAGCTTCAACTCCATTGCTGACCATGTGCAAAAGCCAGACTTCTGCAAAGGGGAGAGTGCTGCTCCTTAAATTCAGTAAGCAGATTTAAGGACCTACTATGTGCGCAGCCTCATCATAGGAACCGAGGAGAGGGAATTATGAATGAGATGTGACTCCTGGTCTCCAGGGATTTTCCATCTATTTGGTAGCAAGACTATGCAATTGGGTGGAATTTTCCTCCATTTCCTTCCTTTCTCTCTCTCCCCTCCACAGTCTGCTCCACTTGCCCTTCTCCCCCGGAGTTAAGAAGTCAAGTTTATAAGTGGCCTGACTTTGGGGGAGTTACGCTTTCTATACCTCAGTCAAAGCTGAGATGAGAAAGGTGACAGCACTTCACTCCTCAGGCCGCTTTGAGGATAAAACGGAATCCTTAAGGTGCTTGGCCTGGAGCCTGCCTGCCTCATACCTAGGAGAGCTCTGCAAGTGCAAGTTCTTCACCCTTGTCCTCCTCGTTGGGCCCTGCTTCTTCCTCTGGGCAGCCAATGGGCAGAGAGCAACCAGGGCCGACTGCCTGGGTTCCAATCCTGCCACAGCTGTGACCAGTGGTGGCCCAGGGTGAGGTGCTCAGCTCTGCACCTCAGCCACCTTGTCTGAGCAATAGGGAAGGATCAAATGAGGTAAGGCCTGAAAACCACCCAGACAGGGCCTGGACCTCTGCATTCAATCAGTATTTGGGTGCTATCAATTCTCTCTCTTATCTTTTTCTTTCTTTTTTCTTCAGAGTTTAAGTGTCTGAGGGCTAAATGGGGTACCCTCACCTACGATAAATTGTTTTATGAGCTGAGGTGGTACGAGTGAGGCATATTCCAGAGTGGCCAGCCGGGCACTTTGTGCTCATTTTTGCTTGAATACAGGCAGACATCCACTCCTAAGGATTCTCCAGGGAAAGTCAGGTTGCTGAAGGGCGGAGCTGCCTCCAGACCAAAGCACTCTCATTCTTTAGGGCTTCACCAGCTCTGGCTACACCCTCAGTCCTCACAGTGCCTCACCCCCACACTCATACCTCCCCCTCCCCTGGGAGAGGGGGCAGAACCCCCAGGGAGGCAGGGTGACATGGGAGAGGGAAGAAAGAGCAAAGGCTCTGGAGCAGCTTCCACGGAAACACAAGGCGGGCCCCCAATGCAAGCCACATGCGCAATTTAATTTTCTAGTAGCCACGTTAAAAGTAGTAAAAAGCAGCAGGTAAAATTAATTTTAATAAAATATTGTATTTATTTATTGTTAACCCAATTAGCAAAAATACTACCAAATCAACTTGTGATAAAATATTATTAGGTTCAAATCATGGTTCTGCCCTTTGCTTGCTGAGTGACTCCAGGCAAGTTACTTTATGTCTCTGAGCCACAATACATTGGGAATAATCTCTTTCATGCATTGGGAAACTTAGAAAGCACCAAAACCAGCACATAGTAGGTACTTAATAAATGCTAATTCCCTCTCTCCCTTCCTTTCCCATCTACCTTCTGGAGGAGTTGCTGTTACTTGCAGTTTCCCGAGGATGTCCTGAGTCAGAGAGAATGTGGAGAGTGAGAATTTCACCTGTCAGCTCACCTCTGTTCACATCTCTTCTCCCCCACCCCAGTTCTGCTGGTGCACGATAACTAGCAAGCGAGCAAAGCCCCGAACAGGGTTTGCACAAGCTCTTACACGCTCACTCCAGGGTTTGCACAAGCTCTTACATGCTCACTCCAGGGTTTGCACAAGCTCTTACACGCTCACTCCAGGCTGCACGGGTTCCATTAGCTGGATGAACACTTGGACTTGGGATGCCTTAAACCCACGCAACTCACAAAGCCAGGCTCAGGTGCACAAAATTTCCTGATGCCTTCAAGCCTGACTGCCCTGCCCCTTTTCCTCTACAGACACAGATAATAACCCTACAAGGCTTGTCTTTTTTGTCTGTTTCCTGCTTTCAGACGCTAAGCCTCTGGAGAGCAGGGGCTGTACCTACCTGTGTTTGCCACATAGCCAGCACTTGATGAGTGTTTGTTGAATGAATAACTGAATACATAAATGCAAGTTTATCAGATACCAGAAACAAATACATAAAGACATAGTCTCTGTAGTCCACTTTCTTTTTAACAATAATAACTAACAGTGTCATAGTACTTGCCTTGTTTTAGGCACTATGTAAGCGCTTTTAATCCATCAGCTCATTTGATCTTTGTAACAATTCGAGGAAGTAGGTCTCATATAGTCCCCATTTTAAAGATGTGGAAACTGAGGCAAAGGAGGGCTAAGTGGACTCCTAAAGGTCACAGAACTGATAAATAGTAGAGCTGAGATTTGAACCAAGGCAGCCTGCTTCTGGAATCTCAGCTCTTAACTGTCACACTGAACATTCTGTCGGGAAGAGCCCCCAAGGCCTTTGAGTTTTCTACCCGTGTACCCACCATAGGGGATGATTTACAGTCCTTCAAACTTGCCCTGCAATTTCTCTCCTCAGTTTTTCGGTTTGTTTGTGGGACCTGTGGTTCCAGGTGTCGTGATGCTTTCCCCCCTTTCTCTCCTGTTGCTTCCCATGTTCCAAGCTGAGCTCAGCTGTGATCTGCCCCATCAGCTCCTTGGGCATTCCAGCTCCTCTGCCCCTCACAGCGCTGTGCTTCTAATGTGCATTGTAGCATGGTCCCGTGTCAAGGCACTTATTTCTTTTCCCAGTAAACTTGGGTGCCCAGGTGATGTGGTATTATATGCCCCTAGAGTGTGTTTTTCATCGGTTTCCCCAGCACCCAGGACAGCGCCTGCTAAATGTACTGAAGAGAGTTCTTGATAACCAGGGTTGCTCTTAGGAACAGATACAGCAGGCTAATGCCTTACAATTACCAGAGCACTGGACAGTCTTTTGTCCTTGACTTTCCTTTCTTCCCTGGAAGCATCATGCCTGAAATGCTGCCATTATTGAGGCATTCTTATGAGATAAGGATTTCTTCCTCCGGGTGTCCTTGGTAAAACAAAATTTATGCGTGGGAAGGGAAGTGTCTTAAATCTCCAAAACCTCTGTGTGACTTGGAGGTGGGCATGGAGTCTAAGCCCAGAGTTCTAGGGGGTTAGGGGAAGGACAAGCGGCAGGGAAGGGAAGGTGAGTGTTACTGAAGCCTGCTTCCCTCCATTTCCAATTTCGTCTGGAGCCAGCCTCCTTATATATATACCTTTTCACACTTCCAGGCAGCAGCACGGTCTTCCAGATGGCTGTGGAATTACTTGCAAGGCAGCCTGCAGATTATTCTTGAAAAAAAGAGAAAGTTCTCATTAAGGGTGAATGAAAGCGTGAATTTTCAACATGTCCGTTTGAAACTCTAAGAATTTTAAAATGAATATAGACTTATGTGAAATGAGGCACACCCAAAGCCCTTCAAAGCTCTCAAAGTCAATCTCAGCGAAGTCCTCACTGGGTGGGCACCAGGGCCCTGGGTGGGCACCAGGGCCGCAGAGCCAACTCCTGTGCTCCCGGGGCTTGCTGTGGCCCCGCAGACCACCCACGTGTCTTTGTAGGCAGAGATGGGTGCCCACCAGTGGTATTCAGTATTTCAGAAATCCTAGCCAATGCCTTCTTATGTTTAACCCTAATAAGGGAAACACCATTTCTTTGCTGTTGCCTGGAATCATTATCTCTATGTGTTTGCCACTGCATGTCTCTTTCAAGACATGTTCATTACTCTGTAAGACATAAGGATGGCCAAGGAAACCAACTGAGAGAGCTGTATCTTGCCCAAAGAAGTTGCTGAGGAGGGAATGATTGATTGGGACTACGTTGCCAACTGCAGATACAGGATGCTGTGTACTTGGTTCTCTAAGAGATGCTCTAGTACAAGGTCCTTCAGGAGATCTGTTGGAGCTCACCTGAGCCTCAGCTGTGCCAAGATCACCTGCAGACATCTCCCCCACATACCTGGGGGCCACAGGAGTGTGCTTCCTGTGTGAGCAGGGCAGGCCGGAATAGGCAGGACTCCAGGACCCAGGGGTGTTGCCTGGGCAGTGAGGGAGGGGGCTGGTAGCAAAGGACCCCACTTCCTTGCCTTTCCAGAGTCCACTTCTGAGGTTGTTTGACCCTCCCTCAGAGGGTACCCCGGGGCTGAGCCCCAGCTGCCCGTAGTGGTGCCCTGCTCATTACCACAAGCTTTTCTGCCTTTCCTCCCATCTCCATCTAATGTCCCCATGCCCACACCCTGCTTTCTGGGACCGAACCCGTGTCTTAGGGTCGGCTTCTGGGGAAGCACAAACGTAAGATGGTTCCTCAGACCACCGAGGAGGTCGAGAAATGCTTGAGGCAGAGGAGATTGGGAAGGTTACGGGGGCGGGGGGCTTTGAAGGTGATGGACTGTCAGAGCTCTACCCCTGGTGGTGCAGAAGCAGCCAGCCTCACCCCTGCACTCAGGTATCAGCTTGCCTGGAAAGAGCCCGGCATCTCCTCCTGCAACTCCCATCCCGGCCACACAGGGGCACTGTGCAGGCAGCATGACCGACTCTCCTGACCCTTAAGGTAGTCTGCTCAGGCCATTCTCTCTCCTGCCCACCCCCTCCTTCTGTCACGTGACATGGCATGTAAGCCTGTAAGCTCCAAGATATCAAAGGTCATGTCTGTTTCTACTCCTCAGTGCATTTTCAGCACATAACACAGCACCTGCTCAATAAACGTTGCTTAATTAGGTATTTAGCCCTTTCTCATCCCTAGGGCATCAAACTCCCCCACACAAGACATTTCACACACACCCTCCCCAGCCACCTCTGACGCGGAGAGGGGAGCCACCGAGGCACACCTTTCCTCCAGTGCAGGGCTTCTCAAATTTTAGGGTCTTTAAGAGTCTCCCAGAGAGCATTACAACATAAATTCTGGGCTCCAAGCTGACAGTCTGGTTCTGGTGTGGGAGCATTTCTGATAAACTCCCCTGGGATGCTGGTGGCCACGTTTTGAACATTGATGCTTTAGTTACCTGTCCTGACCTTAGTCATCAATAACATGCTCTAAGCCTAGTTGTTATGAGGCTGAAATTCATTGCTCAAACCATCCCGGGGTCTAGAATCAGCCACCCATTCCCACTGGCTATCCCAGTGCTTTTCTGCACCCCGATATTCATGTCGTTTCCCAATAGAAGGATGGGATGGCTTTTGATGTACATGACTGGTTTCAGAGCCCAATTGCAGTATAATATTCATCAGGAACTTAAATCTCTCTGAGACTCAGTTTTCTCACCTGTAAAATGTGAATAATACCTACTCCAAAGTGATGTTGTGGGAATGAAGTTAGCTAGTGCTGTGATGGTACATTGTCAGTGAGCTCTTCTGCTACATCTCAATTTTTCTGAAGTTCAGCCTTGATACCATGTCAACGTCAGCTGGTACATGAAAGGTGCATTTTCTTATACAATGCTTTTCCCTCAGCTCAGCCTCATCTTCGTCTGGGTAGCAGTGAGGGTGAATGCTTTTGCCTGTAAAGAAGTAGCACAGTAAGGAGGCAGAACAGCAGAGCGAGCGGCTAAGACCCTCCTGTCGGCGGTGTCCTCCTGGCACTGGGGCAATGGGTCCATCAGTGTCTTGGAAGCCTGCCTTTTACCTGCCTCTGGCTCCCTGCAGAGGGAGCCACTCCCTTCAGAGGGCGTTTGGCTGTGGCGTCCCATGTCTCTCCTCCACGAATTATACTGATGCCAAAGCTCCTCTCTGGGGTGCATTTCTAACGGGATGATTTGCTTATTATGTTTCCAAAGAGTGTCAAATAGAATTCAGTGCTCAAGGGGCTTGAGAAATTCCATTGTCCTATCTAGATGTTCAACAGACCCTTGTTGTTGGCTGTGATGGAGTCTCTGAGGTCATGTAGTCATTGGACCAGGCTAGAGCAGTCAAGTGGCTGCTGAGAGCAACTCGGTCTAAAGCTCTGAGTGAGGCCAGTGCAGTGAACTTCGATGGGTTTGAACTTGACTCCCAATTCCCCCTGCTCCATATATTAAGTAAGACCCATTGTCCTGCTGAATCTGCCTCCAATAGCTGTCCCTCTTCTTCCTCTCTTCTTCCTCCACGCCTTCTGTTACTACTATAAGTATTTAGCAGAACCGTCATCATGTTTCACCTTGAAATAACCTCTCAGCTAATCTCTCTTCCTGTCCTCCTCTTTTCCATTTTCTGTACTGTTGGCAAAACCAATTTTTAAATAATGCATATCTGATCTGGGCTATTCCTATGTTTAAACCCTTCAAAGGCTCTATGCTAGTTTTCTGCTGCTCATAACAGATTACCACAAACTTAGTGGCTTAAGTCAACCCAGATTATTATCTCAGTCCCTGTGGACTGAGATAATAAATCTGGGCACAATTCAGGGGGGCCCTCTTCAGGGTCTCTCACAAGGCTGCAATTAAGGTGTTGGCCGGAGCTGGGGTCTCGTCTGAAAGCTTGACTGGGGAAGTGTCCACTTGCAAGTTCACTCAGATTTTTGGTAACATTTCCTCAAGGGCTATTTGACAGAGGGTCTTTTTTCTTGCTGGCCATTTGCCGAAAGTGTCCCCCACTTAATTGCCATGTGGGCCTCTCCAACATTTTCTCTTAATTCATAAAAGTCAGCAAGGGAGGGTCTTCTAGCACAACCTTTAACTAATCCTAAGCACAGAAGTGTCCTCACAACATCTTTGCCATGTTCTTGAGAAGCAGTGGAGTATATGCCAACCCACACTAAGAGGAAGAGGCTACGTGGGATTGTGAGTACCCAAAGGTGGGGACGGGGTGGGGCACCCTATCGTCTGCCCACCACAGGCTCCTCTCTGATCATGGAACAAAGCTCAGACCCTCAGCTGGAGCAGGCCAGCCCAGTGGTTATAAGAAGTGGCTGTGGCTTCAGAAAGAGCTAAGTTAAGGGCCTTGATTCCCACTTGCTGTATGAGTTTGGGCAAGTCATAAATTCTCTAGGCCTCTGCTCATCTGTAAACTGGGGATAGTAATACCTACTATTGTGGTGATGACATAAGCAGGGAATACTAAAATTCAAAGAAGAATACCAAGTCAAGAATAAGGGGCACACTGATGCTAAGGGTTATTTTTTGTTTTCCATTTAAAACTCTCCATAACCTCTATGTCATTTCCACTCCAGTCTTACTGTTTTTCACCTCTCCCTGCTTCAGCCATGCTGAGCTACAACCTTTCCCCAAGTGGGCTCGGCTCTTTGATGTGCTCGTGTCTTTGTGGGAGCCCTCCCCACTAATCTGGCTGACCTCCCTGATCCCTTCTCTGTCCTCCTAGAACCAATGGAAACACCACTTTTCTTAAGAAGCTTAGCAGGACCTCAAGATAAGTTGGGTGCTCCCCTTCGTTGTGGCTCCACAGCACCCTTTGTCCCTCCTGGATTCTTGAGAGGAGAACCTGTGTCTTCCTTTTTGATCCTAAGTCTCTAGCACTGTGTCTGGCACCTAGTAGGTGCTCAGTTTGTGTTTCAGGAAAGAATGGAATTAATTGTAAAACCATTTTATATGCATGATATGGATGAGGTCAGTAGGACAGCTAACATAGTTAAAACTAACAGAAATTAAATGTTTTGTTCAAGGTCACAGAGTTAACAAATGGTAGAGAGGAGTCAAGCTTAGTTCCTCTGGTTCCATATGCAGTGGGCTTTTGGGAATAATTAAGTACCAGGATCCCAGAGGAATGACATGTGGCACTTCTCTAAAGCTCTCTGTGGAGATAAGACGTTATTGTAAAGCAAGAGAACTCTCAGGAAACTGGAGGCCTGCTCTTAATTGGCCAATGACCTTGCTCCTGGAACCTTCCTTCTTTACTGTTCTGGGAAGTTCTAATGGAGTCTGTCTGATGGGATAGTCGTAACTCATGAAAATGAGCACCAGTTTTTCCCTCTGAATAGCCCAATTATTTCACTGCTCTTCTGATGAATTGAAATCAGTAATAAACATGGGGCGAAAGGAAAAGGAACACTGTTCATCAGCCTGTGTGTGGCCCACAAGCAGAAAGGCAGAAGTTCATGGGAAATTAAGAAAAATGTAAAACTGTAATCAATAAAACTCTTTAACTGAGTTAGCAGAATAGTGAGCTCGTGAATGCTTAAGTAAATGCAAGTTGCTTCATCTTTTTTAAGAGTTTGGTGTGGGTTTTTTTTCCTGCTAAATATAGTTGATTTTTAAATGTCAGTTTACTGAAATTTTTCTTTGTTCTCTTTGCCTTATTTCATAAGTAACATTGTGGCTATACCTTAATGGAACCTCTGAAGACAAATAAAAAGAATAAAAATTAGGCCTCAGAGTCCCTAGTCAATCAAACTGTCTTTATTTGGCTTGGCTTCCCTTTAGACTCTATGTTGGTATATATCCATTTTTTTTTTTGCATTCTTGTATTTCCAATACTCGTATAATTTTACACTGAAGCCTTTTAGAGTGTAAGCCTTTGAGGCAGGGGTCAGTGCTATATGCAAACATGGTCACACCATCATATTCAATGATACAACAGGACTTGTACCATTTTTGTACATGATTCTTCTCTCTAGGATTGAAAATAATGAATGTAAAAGCCAGGGAGAATGCAAAATTGCAGATACAGTAAACAATAACGGTCATTATAGTCATCACAACTACTACCATTTGTTCAGTTAAAATAACATGAGCCACACACCTTGCATGAATTATATATTCCTCACAACAACCTATTAAAGTAGCACGAGCATTATTGACACTTTTACAGATGAAGAAACGGAGGTTCACCAATGTTAAGCAACTTTTCCGAGGTCATTTGCTTAATAAGTGGCAAGATCAGGGCTTGGAGGAGCTCTTTCTGACCCCAAGCCCCAGTTCTTGCCTAGCAATCTGCATCAACCCAAGCCAGCACAGCTAGCATTCTCATGCCAAGTTCCCCCATTTACTGGGACCACTTGTCATCTGCTCTGAACCAGACAGTCCCAAGGCAGTCAGGACCCCCTCTGTCTGGAGCTGTCACTTCTTGTCTCTCCCGTGGAAAGTATCAGTCTCTGGCATCTCCATTTCTTGTTAACTGCAGTCTCCTGCCCTTACCATAGGTGGAAGACAAAAGTGTACACTTTGAACAGAGGGGAGTTAGAGGACACTGCAGGGATAGCCTTGGGCCAATTATTTAATTTCTGTAGCCTTGGTTTCCTTACCTTTAAAATGGAGATAATACTCATACTTACTTTAAAGCATTAATGTGAGGATTAAATAATATACTTGATGTAGAGTGTTGAAAACATCAA
>JAQZBX010091126.1:0-12426 GCA_029593785.1 Cabassous unicinctus
CTTTCTATTTCCTGTAAATCTGTCTTCCAGACAATATCTTTCTGAGTCTGTTCAATTTGTTTAATTCATATCAGCGAGGTCATGTAATATTCATCCTTCAGTGTCTGGCTTGCTTCACTCAACATAAGGTCCTCAAGATTCATCCATGTTATCCCATGTGTTAGTACTGTATTCCTTCTTACAGCTCAGTAATATTCCATTGTGTGTATGTACCATATTTTATTTATCCATTCATCTGTTGTTGGGCATTTGGGTTGATTCCAACTTTTGGCAATAGTGAATAATGCCTCTATGAACATTGGTGTGCATATATCTGTTTGTGTCTTTGCTTTCAATTCTCCTGGTATATACCCAGCAATGGAATTGCTGGATCATATGGCAGTTCTATAGTTAGTTTTCTGAGGAACCACCAAAATGTCCTCCACAATGGCTGGACCATTCTACATTCCCAGCAGTAGTGGATGAGGGTTCCCATTCCTTCACATTCTCTTCAACACTTAGAGTCCTTTGTTTATTTAATAGCCGCCAGTCTAATGGGCCTAAGATATCTCATTGTAGTTTTGATTTGCATTTCCCTAATAGCTAGCAATGTCGAGCATCTTTTTATGTGCTTTTTAGCCATTTTTATTTCTTCCTTGGAGAAGTGTCTTTTCAGGTCGCTTGCTCATTTTTTAAGAGGGTTGTTTGTCTTTTTATTTTTGAGGTGTAGTATTTCTTTATAATGCTGAATATTAGGCTCCTATAAGATATATGGTTGCCAAATATTTTCTCCCATTGGGTAGACTGCCTTTTTACTATCTTGATAACCTCTTTTGAGGTGCAAGTGTTTTTAATTTTGAGGACATCCCATTTATCTAATTTTTCTTTTGCTGCTCATGCTTTCAGTGTGAAGTTCATGAAACCATGTCCTATTACAAGGTCCTGTAGATACTTCCCTATGTTATCTTCCCACATTTTTGTGGTCTTGGCTCTGATATTTAGATCTTTGCTCCATCTTGAGTTGATTTTTGTATAAGGTGTGAGATAGCGTACCTCTCTCATTCTTTTGAATATGGATATCCAGTTCTCCAAGCACCATTTGTTGAAGAGGCCATTCTCTCCCAATTGAGTGGGTTTGGTGGCCTTGTCAAATATCAGATGACTGTATATGTGAGGATCTATATCAGAACTCTCAACTCATTTCCATTGGTCGGTATGTCTATGCTTGTGCCAGTACCATGAAGTTTTGATCACTGTAGCTTTGTAGTATGTTTTAAAGTCAAGTAATATGATTCCTCCAATTTAATTTTTCTTTTTCAATATGTTTTTGGCTATTCGGGGCCTATTACCCTTCCAAGTAAATTTTGTAGTTAGTTTTTCCAATTCAGTGAAAAATGGTATGTAGATTTTTATTGAGATTGCATTAAATCTATAGATTACTTTGAGTAGGATAGACATCTTAATGATGTATAGACTTCCTATCCATGACCAGGGAATATTTTTCAATTTATTTAAGTCTTCTTTGATATCCTTTAACAGTGTTGTGTAGTTTCTGTGTATGTCATTTACATCTTTAGTTAAATTTATTCCTAGGTATTTGATTCTTTTAGTTACCATTGTAAATTGTATTTTTTTCTTGATTTCCTCCTCAGATTGCTTGTTATTGGTGTACAGAAATGCTACTGATTTTTGAGCATTGATCTTATAGCCTGCAACATTACTGAACTCCTTTATAAGTTCTAGAAGCTTTGTTGTAGATTTTTCGGGGCTTTCTGTGTATAGGATCATGTTGTTTGCAAAAAGTGAAATTTTTACTTCTTCTTTTCCAATTTGGATGCCTTTTATATCTTTTTCTTGCCGAAGTGTTCGAGCAAGTACTTCTAAAACATGTTAAATAGAAGCAATGATAGTGGGCATCCTTGTCTTGTTCCCAATCTTAGAGGGAAAGCTTTTAGGATTTCACCATTATATATGATGTTAGGTATGGGGTTTTCATATATACCCTTTATCATGTTCAAAAAGTTTCCTTCTATTCCTATCTTTTGCAGTATCTTTATCTGTCATGGGTGCTGTATTTTGTCGAATGATTTTTCTGCACCTATAGAGATGATCGTGTGAATTTTTCTTTCAATCTGTTTATGTGTTGTATGACATTGATTGATTTTCTTATGTTGAACCATCCTTGCAAACTCGGGATGAAATCCACTTGGTCATGGTGTATAATTTGTTTGATGTGTTGTTGAACATGATTAACAAGTACTATGCTGAGGATTTTAGCATCTAGGTTCATTACAGAGATTGGTCTGTAATTTTCCTTTCTTGTGACCTCTTTGTTTGGCTTTGGTATTAAGGTAATGTTGGCATCATAGAATGAATTAGGCAATGTTCCTTCTACTTCTATTTTTTGGAAGCGTTTAAGCAGGATTGGTATTAGTTCTTTCTGGAATGTTTGGTACAATTTACCTCTGAAACCATCTGGTCCTGGGCTCTTCTTAGTTGGGAAGTTTTTGATGATTGAGTCTATCTCTTTACTTGTAATTGGTCTGTTGAGTTCATCAATTTTTCTTTCATCATTGTAGGCTGCTTGTGAGTTTCTAGGAATTTGTCCATTTTCTTTAAATTATCCTTCTTGTTGGTATATAATTTTTCATAGTATCCTCTTATGATACTCTTTATTTCTGTGGGGTCAGTGGTGATATTCCCTTCCTCATTTTTTATTTTGTGTATTTGCATCTTCTCTCTTTTTTTCTTTGTTAGTCTGGCTAAGGGTTTGTCAATTTTATTGATGTTCTTGAAGAACTAGCTTTTGGTTTTGTTTATTTTTTCTAGTGTATTCTTATTTTCAATTTCATTTAGTTCTGCTCTCGTCATTGTTATTTCCTTCTTTCTACTTCCTTTGGGGTTAGTTTGTTGTTGCTTTTCTAATTCCTCCAGGTGTGCAGTGAGGTCTTCGATTTTAGCTCTTCTTTTTTTATGTATGCTTTTATGGCTATGCATTTCCCTCTCAGTACAGCTTTTCCTGCACCTGATAGGTTTTGATATGTTGTGTTGTCATTTTCATTCATTTCAAGGTAGTTACTGATTTGTTTTGAGATTTCCTCCTTGATGCACTGATTGTCTAAGAATGTGTTGTTTAATTTCCATATCTTTGTGCCTAATCTGGTTCTCTGGCCTTTACTGATTTCCAGCTTCATTCCATTGTAGTCAGAGAAATTCCTTTGTATAATCTCAATCTTTCTGAATTCATTTAGAATTTTTCTGTCGCCTAACATGTGGTCTATCTTGGAGTATGATCCATGTGCACTTGAGAAGAATGTATATCCCACTGTATTTGGGTGTAGTGTTCTGTATATTTCTATTAGATCCAGATCCTCTAATATATTATTCAAAGTCTTTGTTTATTGATTCTCTGTTGAGATGTTCTGTCTAATAGTGATAATGGTGTATTAAAGTCCCCCACTATAATTGTAGAGGCATCTTTTTCTCCACTTAGTTTTTCCAGTGTTTGCCTCATGTATTTTGAGGCACCCCTGTTAGGTGCATAAATGTTTATGATTGTTCTTTCTTCTTGAATGATTACCCTTTTCACTAATATATAGTGTCTGTCTTTGTCTCTTACAATAGTTTTGCATTTAAAGTCTATTTTGTCCAATATTAGTACAGCTACTCCTGCCCTTTTTTGGTAATTGTTTGCTTGTATGATTGTTTTCCAGCTGTTCACTTTCAACCTCCTTGAATCCCTGGATCTAAGGTGGGTTTCTTGTAGACAACATATAGATGGGTCATATTATCCATTTTGCCATTCTGTGTCTCTTGTCTGGTGAGTTTATTCCATTAGCATTCAGTGTTATTATTCTCAAGGAATTAGTTACATTAGCCATATTTTATTTTGGTTTATGTATATCATATGTTGTTTTTATTTCTCTTTTTGTCCTTTTCGTTGTTCTTACACTCTCCTCCAACTCTCTGTCTCCTGTTTTGTTCCTTTCAACCTGCAGAACTCCCTTTAATATTTCTTGAAGGGCAGGTTTCTTATTGGCATACTCTCTTAATTTCTGTTTATTTGTTAAGATTTTAAACTCTCCATCATTTTTGAATGCCTGCTTTGCTGGACAGAGAATTCTTGACTGCAAGTTTTTCTTTTAGTACCTTAACTATGTCATACCACTGCCTTCTTGCTTCCATGGTTTCAGATGCGATATCAGCATTTAATCTTATTGAGCTTCCCTTGTATGTGATGGTTCTCTTTTCTCTTGCTGCTTTCAGTATTTTCTCTTCATTTTGAGGATTGGACAGTTTGACGAGTATATGTCTTTGAGTAGGCCTGTTGGGACTTATACTCTTTGGGGTGCACTGTGCTTGCTGGACATGTACATCCATCTCCCTCAGTAATGTTGGGAAATTTTCAACCATTATTTCCCCAAACACTCCTTCTGTTCCCTTTCCCTCCTTTTTCTCCTGTGGTATGTCTATAATGCATAAGTTTGTGCATTTTATGTTGTTGTTCAAATCCCTAAATCTCTGCTGCATTTTTTTTCTTTCTTTTTATCTATCTGTTCTACTATCTGTTTGATTTCATCTCATTGAGATGGAGAGCCAGGATTTTGATGCAAGGGTGCCCATGAAGGGAGCTTAGTGTCTCTTTCTCTCTCTCTCTCTCTTTCTCTTTTAACACCACAAGCAGTTGTGGAGTTACCAGGGGGATTGTAACTTCAATTCATATCACTCATTTGTCTTAAATTTAATTACTTATCCAGTAGACTGTGTAATGAATTTCACTTTTCTTACCTAATTTAGTGACTCTACCATTTCCAGGTGTTATATTATATATTGAAAAGATCCTAAACAAGAGATATATAGCAAAGAAGATGTTTCTAAATCAAATCTAAAATTGAAATTTCAGAATGCTTATTCTTTACTTATACATCATAAATTCAGTGTGCAAGTGGTCTATTCCATCTCATTCTATTTGGAGTTGCCACTCTTCCCATCATTCCATAGTGATGTGAAGATATGATTCTTGGAACTAATCATTTTGTGACCATGAGGTGACAAGCCTGAGGACTAAGGCCAACATACTGAGGAGAGTAGTGTGGAAGAACCTGGTTCTTTGGTGAGATTGTTGAGTTTCTGAACCAATTCTATGATAGTCTACCTCCAGATTTATAGTTAGGTGAGAAAAATAAGGTCCTATTTTAATTAGGCTCTGTATTAGTCAGCCAAAGGAGTGCTAATGTGAAATACCAAAAATGGGTTGGTCTTTATAAAGGGTAGTTATTTGGGGTAGAAGCCCACAGTTACCAGGCCATAAAGCGTTAAGTTTCTTCTCACCAAAGTTCATTGCCACGTGTTGGAGCATGACAGCTGTCGAAGTTTGCCAGGGTTCAGGCTTCTTGGTTTCCTCTCTTCCTGGGGCTGCGTTTCTCTCTGGGCTTAGCTCCTGGTTCCTCCACAAGGTCAGCTGTAGGCGATCAGGCAAACGGTTCGCTTCTCTTCTCCTGGGGCCACCTTTCCAACATCAAAGCTGCTTCTCAAAGACTGCTTCTTCTGTCCTTTGCCTTGACTTTTATATTCGATTCCCCACCCACCAAGGGGTGGGGCTCAACGCCCAGTCAACGCCCTAATCATAACTTAATCATGCCCAGATTAACAGATCAGATTACAAGCGTGATCCAATTATATTTTTGGAATTCATAACTACATCAAATTCCCCAACGGTTACAGGCTCTTAACTGAGCATTCTGTAACTTGAAGCCAAAAACTTTATATATCATTACTTGGGTCAGCGGTATATCACAGAGACACTAATAAAAAATGCAGTATCTTAACACATCAATATATTTGGGGAAATTCTCATTCCCTTTCAATGAACATTGATGAGAAAAATTGTAATTTAGTATTTAGAAGGATGATTTATATAGATTGAAACTTAATTTTTAAATAAAATCTGTTTCACCTGCCTAATGCTCTTTGTTTATTATACCCATGCTTTCTCTCTGTTAACATTCTCCTACATCCACTTTATAATATTTGCTTTAAAAGCTCATATATAGCACAATACAAATGTGCTCAAAATAACTAAATCAATTGGAATATTTCTTTTATAGCTTGTCATCAAAAAAAAAATTCCCTCTCAGGAATCATAGTTTTGGGGACTTATACTTTTATTACAAGTCCTCATATCCAGTGGGCAAGGAAGAAACCCTGAAAAGGCTGGGATAAGGGAGAGACAGAGCTGTGTTTTCAGAGATTATTCTAGCAGCAGTGTGGGTGGCTGAATTAGAGTGAGTTTGTGAGAAGTTCTAGAATAAACGTTAGAAGCCAATATAGTGTAGCAATGCAGGTCAGCTAAACCATAAAAAAATTCCTAAATTCGGTTGGTTGCTATGGGAATGGATGGAAGTCATTGTGGTTGTAGAGTCTATTGCTTAGCAAATGAGGAATAGTAGAAAATATTCTGAGGGTTGTCATCCATAGAACAACTTCATTTCTACAAATGTTTATTGAATTCCTATTAGGTACTCTGCACTGACGTTAGTACCAGGAACAGAGTATCAAACAGGATAGAAGTGGTCTCTGTCCTTACAGAGCTTATACTTTTAAGGAGAGCACAGGAATTAAAAGCAAAAGAATAATGCATTGTGAGTATTATGATGGATTATCTACTGGAAGCTTCGAGAACCTAAATCATGATATCTGACATTTATGGGCTATGTACCACATTTTGGGCAGTGTTCTAAGCACCTGAATTTTGTTAGCTCAATCTACATACACAACAACCCAATGACAGAGATGCTATTATTTGCATCCCTATCTGATAAACTCTGTGAGGCAGAGAGAGTTTAAGTAACTTGCCCAAGATGCTAGACTCAGGAATTATGGATGTAGGAGTCAAGCACATGCCCTCTGACTCCAGAGGCCAAATTATTACTATTATCATGAGAAGAAGTTGATGACTTCAGTTATTGAAATGTTACCTTTAATACCATTAAGGTCCTTGCTGAAGGAAATTTCCAGAACGTGTTTAGAAACAAACACATTAGAATTTACCTGTAGCTAACCCAGAAGAGACAGCATCTTAAGTGAATTACTGCAATCCTTGAGAAATTTCTTATAAAGGATAAAGGAGCCTGTAGGCAGAACTCATGTGGACTCTTTTGGACATGGGATGAAAGAACACAATAAAACAAGGCAAGAGATTTCCCTTCAGAGTTGAAGATGGTAGGGAAATGGGAGTTCCATTTTTTTTTTCTCTGCATTGGGGGATGTACAATCCCTAGAGTGAAGTGAAAACTTGAGTAAATTATTGAGTCCCTAAGGAATTAATGGCATCATTGTTTAGGGTGTAAATGCAATCCCCTTATGTCCCTATTACTCACAGAATCTGTTCCCTTGAGAAGAGATTGAAGAAGTTTCTAACCTGTTTATAACCAAGTGCATTATATTATTAAACCAACACTAAATCTTCATCTTTTCTGAAGAATATTCGGTTTTTCTCTGCCACTTTAGGGGGTTCAGTGTTAAACTAAGAAATTATGATCTGTAGATCTGAACAATTTCCAGAGCTAATTGGAAATTAAGGTTCATCTTAATTTTTGTCTCTTGGTATCAGGTTAAAGAAACCAGAATTTTAGAGTTTGAAATTGTCCTTCAACTTCCAAGGGGAAAAATTATAGCAATCAGCAATCTCAGCAGAGAGTGTGTGAGTTCCTGAATTCCATTCATTTCCATTCATATCATATCCCCCCTATTTTGAGATGGAAATTCAGGGATTAAGAAATACTGCTTTTTCTCCCATATTTTGTAGTCCTAACATGCAAGTGAATCAAGAAGAAGAATTTGTTTAAGGGGACAGCAGAGAAAGTTCAGATACATAAGGTCCCCACAGTTGCCTCTCCAGCGAGGCAACTCTAACTCTAAAGTAGAAATGACTTTTACTTTGTGACTTGGGGCCGCTGCTGAACTTCTTCTAGACTCTGGTCTCTCAGTTTTGATCTTGAAACAATGTTCATGGTTCCCACCCCATCAGCATCTAATCTGCATGAGAGGCCAGCTCCAGGCTGCCGGGGCCTCTGCCTCCAGTTTTTCTCCTGCGGGGTGGGCTCACGTGAATAAAGAGATGATTAGATGAGAGGGAAGGATAACTCTAATTGGGCTGAATTTCCACCTTCACACTCCTATGTACATTTCCTCTTTAACTTATCCTACATAGGCCTCTGTTGTTGTTTTCACACCCAAAATGGTAATCAACTTCTTATCAATGAAGAATATTATCTCCTACCAGGGGTGCATGACACAGCTCCTCTTCTTGTTTTTTTGCCATCTCTGAGTGGTATGTGCTGACATCAATGACCTATGATCACTATGTGGCCATCTGTAATCCACTCTTGTATAACATTGTCATGTCCCCTAAAGTCTGCTCCTACCTTTTTTTTGGGTCATATATGATGGCATTTTCTGGTGCTATGGCCCACACTGGATGTATGCTGAGACTGACCTTCCGTGATGCCAACATCATCAACCATTATTTCTGTGACATACTCCCTTTGCTCCAGCGCTCCTGCATGAGCACTTATGTCAGTGAGCTGGTGGTGTTCTTTGTGGTGGGCATCAACATCATTGTTCCCAGTCCCACCATCTTTATATCATACAGTTTCATTCTCTGCAGCATACTCCACATGCATTCCACTGAGGGCAGGTCCAAAGCCTTCCACACCTGCAGGTCCCATATAATGGCAGTTTCTCTGTTCTTTGGATCAATTGCATTTGCGTACTTCCAACCATCTTCTGCCAGGTCAATGAATGATGGAAAAGTCTCCTCTGTCTTTTACACCAATGTGGTCCTCTTGATGAATCCTTTAGTCTACAGCTTGAGGAACAAAGATGTTAAACTTGCTCTGGGAAAAAAATTGTGTAAGAGAATGTTATAATTGGAAATGGGTTCTCCTGTGCAGGTAGTTTCAGGAGAAGGAGTTTGAATGTGTTTATTTACAATATACCTTTTGACTCTCTTCTTATCCTGCTTCTTATCATGCTGAAGGAAATTTGTGCTTTCTTTCAATAATATATTTCCACTTCTGTTAGAGTAAGTGTTCTTATTTTTGTCACCATTTGTACAATTTCTTCTCCTACTCCCGTTTTTTTCAGGCTGAGAATAACTTTAGGGAAGAATTTTCTTATATCTGTTTCTTTTGTCAGTTTGAACTTCCTCTTTTTTCTCCTGGAATATGATGAATGTTTCTGCAGTGATTGGATAAAGAAATTCTGTGGTGACTACCTGATGTGAAAGTTGAAATATGTCATTGGATATATGAATCAAACAATATGTGAACATTCCAAGCTTTCCATCCTACACTTAGTAGGAATATTTCTCCTTCAAATGCCAGTGTTTCACAGAGAATCAATGTTCCATAAAGACAATCATAGAATTACTCCCATTGATGTAGATGAGATGCACTAGGCTTGTTTAGCAAAGCATTTTCATTTTACTTATATTGACCATCTATTAAATATTTTTGGAGTATATGTTTGTTACTGGATAAAAAAGTGAAACCCAGAAATATTAATGATCAGTTTAAAGTCACCCACATCTCAATGAACTGTCCTAGCATTAACTTTAGGGTCCTGAACTAAAGTCTATTTTTCCTTATAGTATGCATTGCTGCTATTTACTTATTTTTATTTTAGTAGGCTTGAAATATAATATATTTCTATTTTGAAAGTTGACTGTACTTTGTATCAGGGGAATATATTTATTTCTCTCAGGATTTTTTCTATTTTTCCTGTATGAAAACAGTTTGATGATTCCTTTTGTTTGAAGAGGAGGTTTGTAGGGTTAGTATAGAGATGATTGTCTGAAATAGAAACCAACATTTTCTGACTAATAAAATAAAATGTATTTGGAATGTTTTCTGGTGCTTGATTTTAGGAGAATATGTGGATGGGGGAGAAAAGAGACTAGCAATATATCATTAGGCCAGGTTCCAAAGAGACACATGGTCAGTAATGAATGGTCTTTGGGTGGGGATGATCAATGAGGGTTTAGAAACTGAATTATACCCTGAATATGAATCTAGTGTCATGCTGTGCTTTCATCTTCCTCTACTGTCTATAAAACTGTGAGAAAACTTATAAGTCACAATGACTATATGTTAGTAGTTCTTTGGGGAACAAAGGAGGAATATCTCTGGTCACATTTTTGGAAATCAGGTAGAAAAGGACAGAAACTTCAGAAGATAAAATAGTGATGAACAAAATCAGAGTTAGAATTTAGAACATAAAATAATGCAAAAATGAAATCCCCTACCTTCTCCCTTGAGGAAAATTAAAGGATTTCTCTGGGTAGGTTGAGGGTTTTGGATATTTGTCTTTAAAGAATGGTTACAGTCATAGGGCTAGAGTGCTTGAGCACAAGTCAATCTTGTCTCCTTTTGTTGACTTCCATATATTAAAATTATGGATTTTAAGTTACAAAACCTTAAATGCATCTGGGAGAGTAATTATAATCTGAAAGAAACATTTTAAAATAAAATTATGGCAATTTCTTTTCTAGAATCTAATGTTGGATTATTTTTATTTTGAGAATATTAGCAAAAGTTCACTACTTTAAAAATCTTTCATCTGTTCTTTTGGGGATTGACTCTTGTCCTCTTTAAAGATACATTCTAGTTTTAATCCATGTTCTTGTCAGTGTGAGCCCATTTGCAAAGAGGACTTTTGAAGATGTTGCTATTAAGGAATAGTCTACTTTCTGAGTAGGATCTTCAAAGAAATTATTTAAATGAGGCCAAAATGAATCAGGGTGGGCCTCAATCCACATGACTCGTGTCCTCATAAGAAGAGTAAGCTAGACGCTGTAAGTAAAATAGTCCAGAAGTCAGTTTAAGACAGAAGAAGGATCCAGAAAATAAGGCTTATCACCACATGAGAGATTCAGAGATATAAGGTAAGGAACCCCAAGATCCAGAGTCCAGGAGAACACATGACCTGTCAAGATTTTGATTTTGGACTTTTAGCATCCAAAACCATGAGACTATAAATTATTGGTGGATAAGGCAACCCATTGTAGAGTTTTTCTCATAGCATCCCTGGCAAACTAAGAAATGGTCTAGCTATTGACAGTTTAAACCTTTTCTAAAGATAACTTCAATTATTGCTATTTTACCGTTTTTCTAATTTCCACTAAATATTTTTTCCTTGCACTCTGCTTTTTGTTTTCTAGATGTTTATCATTGCCAATTCCTACCATTCTGGTTTTCAGTGACCACTCATGCCCCATTTCCCTGACCCCAATGTCAACCTGCTTGATTTTCACTTAAGTTCTATTTTCAGTAAATAACTTCATCTAGGCTGGAGGGTTTGTTTTTTTATCCTGATACTTGCTGTCCCTTTTGAAAAAATTGTTTACCTACTGAAAAAAAAGTCTCTAAATAATTAAACAAGTACCTGTGCTATTTGGGATCATCTGTAGACATTGCTGAGGCACCGTGGTCTCTTCCTACACTGGACAAATATGAAGAGTTCCCTATCACCTGGGGTAACATTCAGCTATATCCCGCTCACCTCAACTCGTGAAACATTCGCATTCTTATGAATATTGTTACTGGTCTTGGAAACAGGATTGAAGAAATGCCTTCATTACAAACTGTGTATGCAGCTTGACGTAGAAACAAATCCTCAGATCTTATCCTTTTGTTCTATTTTTCTAACCACCCCTCCTTTTGTTGTTCTTACTTTCCTGTTCCCCTTTGAGAATGTCCAGCTTGTCCTACATGCCACCAGCTCCTGCGAGCCTCTAATTTACCAGTGGATTCAATATTGAAGTGTTTACTTACTACTCAACCTTTTATTGCCAAAACAGCATTAACAGAGGATGATTAGAAGAGAAATAATGTGTGTCTCAGGAGAAATAACGTGTATCTCAGGTTATAATAAGGGCAGAACATGGTTCACGTTATAAAAATTGCATTCATTACTACCTATAATGACATTAAATATTTTGCGAAATATTCTTATTGTGAATTTTATTTGCCACAAAAAGAATACTGCACATTATTAGATGAAATTTTGTAGCCATTGCTTTAGTTATCAATGAGGTTTATAATGAAAAGAAAATAAATCTGTTTTAATGATAATAAAATATGTTCACAAAATCATTTGTAAACTTTGTCTCAAAAAGACAATAAATGTCTTCAAGATACAGGCTATAATTCCTTTATTCCTGCAGTGCTTTTCCTGCTTTATGTATTTAGAATTTTAGACCCACTGGGTGGGCAAGAAATAGTTGTTGAATTGGATTATATTCTTTCAATAGCAATAATAAAATGTTTATTATTATAAGTAATACTAAATAAAATATTTGAAAAATACAACAATAATAAATAAGTAATTTTGGAGTTACTATTTTTTGCTGTAAGTATTTCACCAGTATTATACCATGTATAATTT
>JAQZBX010091127.1:0-12426 GCA_029593785.1 Cabassous unicinctus
AATTTCATTATTTTAAATGAGGGGAATTATAGGTATACAGATAATTCATGCATAAAATTCATAGTTCGCATATACTCTCTTATTAACACCGAGTATTGGTACAGTGTGATTGCTGCAATTGAAGAAAAATATTATCATTGTACTCTTAACTATATTCTGTAGTTTAAATTAGGATTACATGTTTGCATTGTACAGTCCATTTTTTTCTAATTTTTATTCTAGTAATATATAAACAACCTATTAATCCCCCTTTTAGACATGTCCAAATATTTAATTTACACAATGTTGTTCTACCATCACCACCATCCAATATGGAAACATTTCCAACACCCCAAATAAGAAATCAGGCAAACTAAGTATCAATTCCCCAATCACTACCCCCACCCCAGTCCCTGGGGAAACTGTATTCATCATATTGAGTGAAATTAGACAGAAAAGAACAAATATTGTATGATATCACTAAGGTAAATTAATTATAATAAGCAAATTCATAGTTAGAATACAATATCAAATGTTAATGATAAAGATAAATCATCCTGCTTCTAGTGTAACCAAGGACCTCCCCTCATCCCCTCTCAATTTACATAGTCACCTCCCACATACAAATTGCCACAGGGGCACACAGTTGAAAACAGAGTACACATTTAGTTAAATTCAGGATCCTCTTTATTTGGTAAAATATTTCCTGGGCTTCAAAGTCTTTGTCCACAAGAACATGCTACCCTTGCAGTTCTGCCTCTTTCTGATGGCAGCACCCAGATGTGAGTGTCTCAGGATTAAGACATGAAGTTAATGGGGACAGTGTATCATAGCACAGGACTCACTGTGTTTCTACTTGTCCTCAGGTGTCCTGTACCAGGTGTAGCTGCAAGAGTCAGGATCTGGCTGGTGAAGCCTTCACAGACCCTGTGCCTCACCTGCACTGTCTCTGGATTCTATTTAACAAACTAAGTTGTGTGAGCTGTATCCTCCATGCTCCAGGAAAATGGCTGGAGTGGGTTGCTACCATGGGGTATGATGGAAAAACATACTATAACCCAACCCATCAGTCCTGACTCAATATCACCAGCGACACCTCAAAGAGTGAATTTTATTTAAAGTTAAGCAGCATGACATCTGAGGACAGAGCCATTTAACATTGTGTGAGAAACACAGAAAGGAGAATTCAGAAGAGCCCAAGATATCTTTTTAAGACACACAGAAAGGAGAAGTGAGGGTGAGCCCATATACAAACATTCCCTGCATGGCACATGAAGGAGCTGGGCTGCAGAGGTACTTGTGACAATCAAGAGGTGGTCAGGGGCCAAGCCCCAGGGACAGGTGTAGAGAAGTGTTGGGGAAGAGCTTCCTAGCCTTGCTTAGAGTTCCCTTTTCTTGCTTCACAACCTATTACTGCCATTACATCTTTTCTAAGCAGTGCTATGATGTATTTCAGATTCAAGCAAATTACAGTTTATTATTGTTATTACATTTGTATACAGTTTATTGTTGTGTGTTTTTAACTATACTTTATTTTGGATATGGCTGAAAGTTTAAACAAAACTTGCTTTCAACTGACCTTGTAAAGTTAATTTTCTAAACTTATGTCAATATCCTGAGTGTATTAATGAAAACTAGCCCTCCCACACAATCAGGCAGGGCTTGTGTCCTCATGTGGAAGGAGGATGAGGAGGGAAACCGTGTCATGCTTCAGGGGCTTTGCTTTTTTCTCTCGAACCTATGTTACATCCATGACCACAACCCTGTGCTTATTTTCAATACTGCATAAAATCTGAGGCCATTATATGGGAGGTTATAATTATGAAACACACAGAACACAGGTTTTCAGTATATATATTTAAAAAGAATAAATTTTATGATAAAAATCAGGCTCACAGTATTTGTTAATTTTTCAATTATCCAAAGAATATCCATGAATCAATTTATACTTAATTAATATGTTCACTTTATTATAATTTTATGGATGTTTTAATCATTTATCTGTGCATTATATTATGGATGTATTAATCATATATTTGTGCATTATCAAATAATTACATATTAATAAAATATAAGTTCCACACAAAATTTTTTTTGAAACAAGAAGGATCATGAGAAAGAATTAATTCAGACACTTAATCTTATGTGCACAATCACAGGCTTCAGCAGGCAGAACTGATGTGACCTCCTTCTATGGAAAATAGTGCCTTTCAGACACATATTTGGAACTCACATTGTCAGATATCTTGGAAATCAGAGGACATCTTCATCTGCCTCCATGCAGCATCTCTGACTGGGAAATAGTTTACTCCTTTCTGCATCTAGTTTAAGTTAATGAGAGCTCCTGATCCTCCATGTGAGGGTCCAGTTTCACTTCTTGGGATCCAGCCCAGGAGCAAAGATGCCCTTCCAGAACACTAGCACCACCTGGTAGATAATTGGCTCCTTGTCCGTTGTTGTTTCTGGATTCCAGATTCCTCAGGAGAGGTTCAGTTTAGGCTTCTAACACCTTATAAAAAATATGTACACCACACCCACATGTGATTTTTTGAATTTTATTTTTGTGTGACAGTCACAGATATCTCAAAGATATCTGATATCAGAACAGCCAATGAACCCCAGCTACACCAATAATGTGTGGTAGGATTCCTGTATTTCTTACATTCTAAATTTAATTTTATCATCTATTTTGCTGTTTAGTATTTCCACAGATTTTCCTTCTAGGTATTACCTTTATTTGTTACAGCAATTGGGAGAAAGACATTTTTGTTCTATTTCTTCTCATTTTTATTCTCATCTTCCATTGTCATTCATTCCAATTCTATGATATTGGTAGTCAAGATTGAACATACATTTGTGGCCACCAAAATGAAGAATGCAAATATCATCATAAATATGACCAAAGTGAACTCTCAAATATACCACTGAACCTTGACCTTGTTTCACTGCCAGCATTCCCTTTGGAGATAGTCCACTGTTTGTACTTCCTCCAAAACCTGGGCTTAGACATAGTGTAAGGTCCTAGCCTGCCTGGCAATGACAGTTTCTATCATTATTACAAATGCATCCGAAACTATTCTCTAAGGGAAACAGTCACAATTGCAAAAAAACTTTTCACAAGAGCACAGAGGTACCATTACTTATATCCACAACGTCAGCTATTCCTGTTCAATTGTGTTCATCCAATCCAAAACACCAGACTTCTGAGATACAAGACTGATGGAATGCAACATGATCCTGCAACCAGGAAGGTGTGTGATATTGATAAACTGCAGTCTTCTGCACATAGCCTCTTCTATCACACATGTCTCAAAGTTTTATTTTCTGCAGGTTCTATTACAATGTCCAACACAGCTGCCTTTATTATTTATATAATAACAAGTGCCCTCAGCATTAAGAGCATTTTTACCTAAGTTTCATTGGCATTGCATGGGGAAAACAGTGCAATTGCCTCTATAGCTTCCCCTCCTCACTCCATGGGATTGCATCTTGCATATAAAAATCCCCATTGCCCTTCTCTGGAAGATCACATATATTTACAATAGGTCTGCAGAGTATCCCACCTGGGAGTACATGCAGTCTGTACATCTTCCTGTATTGGAAGTGCCCCCATATGTCAGTAGACGGTCATTAGTACAACACACAACACTATAACCCTGATTGAAAAAGATACACTCTAGTTATGCAAATCCCCCCTTTATGCCATTTCCAAAATCATTCTTTATTAGCATTTAGGCTTGATTTGTGACTATATCTTGCACATACGTAAATAAGAGCTGTTGGATGCATCTTTCAACAATGAGTATCTATACATAACACAAATGGTCCTTTTCTGGAAAGTACAAGCAAGCATATCAAATTCTAGACAAAATTTTTTCTGATTTGAATCACTGTAATCACAGATAATAACATCTGCCTAAATGGCCAATCATCATAGATTACATATTCTGAATATACTATATGATTATGCACAAATGTTAAATTCATGAGATTCATCTTTAATCACTAAAAATCTGGATGAGTTAAAAGTTATTTGCACTCTGCCCATATGAAACCAATAATACAGACTTCTCACCAAATAACTGTCTATACAGTTTGATTCCCTCTGAATATACTCAATAAACCCATTAAGATAGTACCTTATATCAAGACCCTGATAAACTTAGTCATCTATACTAGCCAGAGTAGTATAAATTTGACACAATTTATATTATTATTGTATAAATGACACACTAAATAAGAACAAGGGATCCCTTTCTTCTATGTGTCCTAATCTCTATGCAGGCCTATTGTGTCTGCCACTGTCTCAGAACTGATATGAAAAAAATCTCCAGGAAAACTTGAGGAGTTTAATTTCACAGGCAAGGTCACCCAACTTCATAAGACCTATGATACTCCCAAAGCACATGTCAACAGTGAACATAGAATGAGGAATCTTCTCCAGGTAACTGATGTAGCAACAGTCTCAAGGGAGGCATGTGTGGTCAAACTGCACTGCTCCTTGGAGATCTTGGGACATCACAGGCAGATGTCTGGTTCAAAGAAGTTTCTTGAGCCACATGTGGATGTAGTGTCTCTGACCCCCAAATTCCAGGCTGTAGATGACCCAACCTAGTACTTGAATACCTTTGCATTGGTGCAGGTTTCCTGGGAATCACAGCCTCAGAAGAAACTTAGCACCATGAGTACTGGGCTTGAAAAAAATGGAGTGGACCCAAGAGGGCACACATCTCAAGCATCAGGAAGTTTTCCTGAGGGTGCCCTGGTGTTCTAAAAGCCTAATTCTCAAAAGAGAAAAAATACCTGTCCAAAGAGCATGGATAAAGGAAGAGCACCAGTGAAGCCAATTCTCAATGATCTGATATGGCCGTGTACCCCATATGGATGAATTGACAGAGAACAAAGTGCTGCCTCAAGGCTTTGGACATCCTAACCTTGTGTGGATCACCTGGTCACCAGTGGGGATTATGTCATAGCTACTGGGTGCATCTGTGGGTGCACCTTAAGAGGAATTCACTGGGTTGAAGAACAACAGTTGAGAAGGTCAGGCTCTGGGAGCCAAACTTGCAGGAAATGGGAGATGATAGCACACCCCTGTCACTGTTTCCCACCTAGGGCAAGAGAAAGAACATGTATAGAAGAGACAGATGTATCAATCTTAGAGCACTGGGGACAGACCACCTACTGACTCACGAACTTTTGTGGACTGTGATTAAGTTCTTCTCTGGTCTCTGGGAGAGATTTTGGGGTTGTCAGGTGACTGATCCTATGGCATAGACACAGAGGTGAAGCCATGGCTTTGCAGGGCAGGGGGTTGATGCATGACTAGCTCCTATATTTCTGCAGGCAGAATTTTCAAGGGCTGTTATTTTGGTCAGTATGGGCTACACTGGTTTTTCTAAATACTTCTCCAGTAGTCTTCTATGCAGTAGATCCCCAGAGCAGAATTAAGGCCAACCCAGGATATTCCTAGCATTGATTTTATTACCACATTTTAGCACTTTCATTGATAGGGTATTATGCAGAGAGAGGACCAGAGAATATATTCTATAATGAAATGAAATAACCTATAGTACTGAGATACCAGTCTATTAAAATGTTCATTAAAATAATTCATAAAAGAATATATAAACATTTTTGCATATTGTATTTTAATTTTGATTTATTCTGGAGGAGAGTAAATAGAATGCTGCTTAAGTTGGAAAATTGTAATAGTTTCTTGGACATTGCAATTCCTCAGGAGAAGTCATGATGCCCAGAAGCTATGAGAAGAGAGAATAAAATAAATTTTACATTAACAACACCTGTGATTTGTGAGTGTGATATAGAAGAGGATGGGCTGTTGCCCCATCTGAGTCCATTTCCCTAGGTTTACTGGTGAGGTGTTCTTCGGGGCTTTCACAGTGATGATGGATAATAAGGAGAAATTCAAGGATTTGTGATTTGAGAATTATGAGTTTGTGATTCTGGAATATTTAGCTTTACATTTTTTAGGTAATTGGGATTGGATTACTGAACTAAAGGTATAAATGTTGTAGACACCTGTGTTAAGTTATTTTTATTTCATCAAAACATTCAGGTGGAGAACATACAATGTGGAAAAAATAAATCATGCACTGAAAATATACACCTATTTATATTTGGTAAATTAAATGCTGGGGGAAAGAAAAAAACAACAAAAAACTCAGTGAATTAACACAAATGAAGTAAACATCTGACTCATGTCACCGTCCAATGTGGGATAGCAGGAATTTTCTGTTTCATGCAGTTATTTATGGACCCATGCATAGTCCACATTGTAAGTCTCCCATTCTCTAAGAACTAGTAGATACCTTCATTTAATTGATTGGAAGGAGGAAGATGGGGAGGTATTTTGTGAGCTTGAGCTGGAAGTGGTGTATAGCATAGTCGATTGACAATCATCAAGCAAATGGTTCCACTTATTTGCAAGGGATAATGTTAAATGCAGCAAAAGGAAATAAAATAGGCTTTAATAGAGTAAATAAGTATTTGTTTTCTTTTTATATATGGAATTTTCCATTTTTAACATTTGGTTAAATGAAATATATCTTCTGTAAATAAACCCAGCACAAGGACAACAAAAAAGAAATAAAAACAACAAAAACAAAAAGCCTAGGGGTGTCCTTTATTGGGCAACAGAGTCAGGTCTGCTCCTTTTCTTTAAGGTGGGACTTTTTGCCCTTGGGCTTTGGCATGGGTCTCTGTTCCTAAGCACCAGAATTAGATATGAACAGAGAAACCAGCCCTGAAATGTTTAAGCATCTTTGCATATCTCATTGGTTCATGGACTCCAAGTGCATGGAGAACCCTCTGAAGTGCCACTTGCACAGGTCTAGCAGATTTTTGGAGGGGTTTCCTCTTCCCAAGAAATGGCTTACTATCACTGACAGTGCCAATGAACCCAGGGTCCTGCTTTTAACAATCAGAAAGTATGGCTGTATCTTCTGGCTGGTGGTGGTAGGAATGTCATAGTGCAGGGGTAAGGAGTTCCCTGGGGTGCAAAGCCAGTCTGTTGTAGGAAATGGAACAGAAGAGATTGCAGCCAGTTGCTGGAGAGGGTGTAATGTAAAAGCTGCTTGGTGGCTTCTGTTACTCAGCATAAAAAATGGCCTGATTGGATTGAAGATGTATGGGCAGAAATGGTGCTGGTGTAAACCTGCACTCTAGTCACAGTGGGGAGAAAGTCTCAGCTTTATCCCATTAAGTTTAGGCATGCGATGCAAGCCCTGGGCTGGCTTTGCTGCTGGAGAAGTCTGTCCAGTGGGGCAGCTCTCAGATCTACCAAGACCATTGATCTGTAAGGGCTAGTCTGGTCACCCTGCCTGCCCATGGGCCTAGAGGCAACACAGTCCCTCTGGTGATGAAGAGTGTGGTATGATTTTTATTTCTTTTTTCCCACAAAGTTATGGAGAAAAGTGACTTACAACTATTTAATAGAAGCAGGGGTTGTGTCAATTCTCAGTTGATTTGTAAAGGAGATTCCAGAAGGATGGCAATCACAGGTCCTATAATGTAATGCACATAACCATCCCACTTGGGGACTTTGCTTATTGTCCCTTTATACCGCAGAGCATCCAAGTTAAGATTTCTACCAATTCCAGCTGCTCCTAAACTCTGGGAGGCCTATCTTCACAATAATTTCTAAACCCAACTCAATCTCAACCAATTGGATTATGATCTTCGAGGCAGACATGTTTTTTTTACTGATTTTGCCAGAGTAGGTCAATTGTGAAAACTGCCCTTTTGCCTTGACTTTTGTGTTCCGAGACTTCTAAATCCATGTAGTGAAATGGTAGGAACAAAACTGAGTGGGAACTGTTGAAAATGAACCAACCCATGCTTGCCCCATTGTGGCTTAAGCCATGTCCTGCTAGCTATCTATCTCACCCATCATGCTAGAATATAGCAGGATTCAACCACCTGTTTGAGAATACTAGAGGGCTTTTCATCATAAAAATCCAAGGATGACCATAAACATCCCTTAAAAATGAAGGGAGGGAAGGACAACTAGCAAGATGGCAGCAAAGTAAGGAGCTCCTAGAGTCAGCTCATGTAACAGGGCAGTTAGTAATCACCCAGAGCTATCTAAAGCAACTGTTTGGGGGCTCCAGTTGACCAGAAGAGCATCGTGAAACATCCTTGAAAGAATGGAAGGAGGAGACTGCCCATCTGTAGAGAAGATCTGTAAATAGAACACTCCTTGCCCCAGAAGCCAGTGCCCATCCTCCACTGGAAGCAGAAGCCACCCCAGGAGCTATTCTGCAGCTGGAATTGGAAGCTCCACTTCCCAAAAATGGAGGAGGAAGAGAATGTTGGACACTAACATCAGCTACTGATTAGTAAATTTTCTTGGCTAAAGTATAACACAAGAACAGCTAAAGTTTGAACCTGTCCAATTTGGAAAGAGGACAGTAGCCACCATTTTGACTCCATCCCCAACATGAGGGCAAGCTGGGCTAAATGAAAATCAGTGATGGTATGGAGCAGTTTCTTTCTCCCAGGTAGGTCTGCAGCCCTATCCTAGGTTTCCACCCCAACTCTATCAGGGAGGAAGCTGTCAGGACCTGCACCAGCCTCTCTGGGTAACTGCAGGTATATTCTGCTGGCACAGACTAAATAGTCAGAGTCTACCAGGGCAACTTTGGTCATTTTGTACCCACACAGCAAAGTCGCTGCCCACACCCACAGCTCCATCCCTGTCGCAGGCAGGGGAGAAAGGAGCCTGAAGTTTCATCAGTCTCTCTGGGCAACTAAAGTCTAGGTCTGCACAACTTGGATAATTCCACACAGCTATGGTTCTGTTCCCTACCTCTGGCAAAGGAGAAAGTTGGGAGAAGTTTTATCGGTCCCTGGGGAAGTGAAGGCAGCTTAAGCCTCCACAAATTACAGCACCAAGTATATAATTGGCTTCCTTTACACAACCAGCAAGGGAGAAAGGGCAAGAAAGCCCTAAACTAAAGAGAGAAACTGCCCCCAGAATAAATACATCTAGGAAGTCAGATGCCAAGACACTAAAAAAACAAACAAACAAAAAAAAACAATCCATACCAAGAAATAGGAAGATATGGTCCAGTTAAAGGAAAAATATAAACCTTCAGATGACATAAAGGAGTTCAGACAACTAATTATAGATGTTCAAGCAAATGTCTTTAATAAATTCATTGACATGGATAAAAAGTTTAAGAATATTACGAAGATAGTGGATGAGCACAAAGAAGAATTTGAAAGCATACATACAAAAATATCACATCTTATTGGAATGAAAGTTTCAGTAAATGAAATTAAAAATTCACTGGCATCATATAATAGCAGATTTGAGGAGGCAGAAGAAATGATTGGTGAGCTTGAAGAAATGGCCTCTGAAAGCAAACATACAAAAGAAGAGATGAAGAAAAGAATGGAAAAAAATTGAACAAAGTCTCAGGGAACAAAAGAACAGCAAGAGACATGCAAACATGTCATGGGTGTCCCAGAAGGAGAAGAGAAGGGAAAAGGGGCAGAAGGAATATTTCAAGAAATAATTGAAGAAAATTTCCTAATCCTATTGAAGGACATAGATATCCATGTTCGAGAAGCACAACATACTCCCACCCAAATAAATTGAATAGGCCAACTCTGAGACAAATACTAATCAGAATATTAAATGCCAAAGACAGAGAGTATTCTGAGAGCAGCAAGAGAAAAGAAGTGCAAAATATATAAGGGATACCGAATAAGATTAAGTGCCAATTTCTCATCAGAAACCATGAAGACAAGAAGATGGTGGTTTGAAATATTTAAGATACTGCAAGACAAAAACTTCCAGCCAAGATTCTTATATCCAGCAAGTTGTCTTTTAAAAATGAGAGTGAGTTTAGAATATTCACAGATAAATAGAGACTGAGAGCATTTGTAACAAAAAGACTGGCTTTGCAGGAAATACTAAAGGGTGTGCTATAGTCTCAAAAGAAAAGACAGGAGGGAGAATGACTTAGAAGGGATTCTAGAATTACAGATTATATCAGTAAAAATAACTAAAAGCCTCAAAAGAGTGGTGAAAATAAAATATGACAGATAAAACCCAAAGGTCAAAATGAGTGAAATAAAGAATAGCCTTTACAGTAATAATACAGAATTTTAATGGAATAAACTACCCAATCAAAAGACATAAACTGGCAGAATGGATAGAAAAATATGAGCCATCTATATGCTGTTGGCAAGAGACTCACCTTACACCCAAGGATATCAATAGACTGAAAATGAAAGGCTGGAAAAAGATATTCCATGCAATCAGTAACCATCCATCCAAACAAACAAAAAGCCCAAGCAGCTATACTTATATCGGAAGAAATAGGCTTTAAAGGACACTAGTAATGCACAATATGAGGAAGAAGTCAGGGGAAAAAATCTATTTACAATAGTGATTAAAAGAATCAAATATTTAGGAATAAACTAAGCCAACTATGTAAAGCACTTCTATTCAGAAACCTAAAACTCATTGTTAAAAGAAATAAAAAAAGACCTAAATAATTGGAAGAACATTTTATGCTCATGGATTGGAAGACTAAATATCATTAAGATGTCAATTCTACCCAAATTTATAAACACATTCAATGCAATCTTGATGAAAATTCCAATAGATTTTTTTAAATAAATGGAAAATATGATTATCAAATTTATTTGGAAGGGTAAGAGGACTTGAATAGCCAGAAACATCTTAAAAATGTTGAGTAAAGTTGGAGGACTCTCACTTCCAGATATTAAATCATAATTCCTAGCTGCAGTGGTGAAAACAATGTGGTACTGCCATAAAGATCAACACTAGACCAAAGGAGTTGAATTGATGGTTCAGAAACAGACCCTCACATCTATGGTCATGTGATTTTTGACAAGCCTCTCAAACCTACCCAGCTTGGGCAGAACAGTCCACTCAACAAATTGTACTGAGAGAACTGGATATCCATAGCCAAAAGAAGGAAAGTGGACCCAGACCTCACACCTTCTACAAAAATTAATTCAAAATGGATCAACAACCTAAATATAAAAGCAAGAACCATAAAGTTTCTAGAAGAAAATGTAGGAAAATGTCTTAAAGACCTGGTGGTAGGTGGTAGATTCTTAAAGGAGGTAAGAGGAGGACTGAGATGGACTACTGGTGATCAATGTATGTAGAAGTATAAATTAACTTTCCTGTAGAAGTTTGGAAATGTATAGAGTTGATGGTAACACATTATAGTGTGTAACTGTTGGTTTATAAATGGGAATGTGGTTGAAAAGGGGGCCTAGGGATGTAAATGCCAATTGAAAGAAAGCTCAAGAATAATCTAGGGACTGAATAATACAGTAAACCCAGAGGTGGATGAGAATTGTGGTAGATGGTACAGATACAAGAGTGTCCTTTTTAAGCTAGAAAAGATGTACATCATAATTGCAGGATGCTGGGAATGTGGAGAATCATAGGAAAAATGCAAATGGAGTGACCTATGGACTGTTGTTAGCAGTAATAATGTAATACTCACGCATCTATGCCAAAGATGTACTATGTTGATAATGGAGTATGGAAAAAGTGTTCAAAATGTATGCTATGAACCTGGTAATAGTCTGATATTATCTCATAATATGTAATAAATGTTCCACCATGGTGTGGTATGTTGATAGAGGGGTGTTGTATGGGAATTCTGCATATGTGCATGATTGTTTTGTAAGTTTACAACTTCTGTCATAAAAAATATATTTAAAAAATAATAATAGGTTGGGTTGAGGGAAAAGTACACCAAAATAAGATAAGGACTATAGTTAGTAGTAATATTTTGACTATAATCTTTCATAATTTGCAAAAAATGTCTCACAACAATGCAAGGTGTTGGTGGTGGGTTGATGCATGGGACCCCTGTATGATATTATGAATGTTTGCTTTGCAAGTTCACAACTTTTACTATACACTTATTGTTTATATATGTTCATGTATAAATGATATAAAAATAATAATAGGATAGGTTGGGAGAAAAATAAACCCTATGTAAGATACTTTGGTTAGTAGTAATATTTTGAGAATGCTTTTTCACATTACTTAAAAATGTTTTACAACAGTGCAAGGTATTGGTAGTAGGGTGAGGTATGAGAGCCCTGTATGATGTTTGGCATCTTTGTTTTGTAAGTTCATAGCTATCACTGTACATTTATTGTTAATGTATATTTATGTATGTGTGATATAATTAATAATTTTTTTTAAAAAATTTAATCTAGGGATTTGTTCTCTGTTACAGTTTGCTGCATTTAATCAGCTAATTTAGATCCCTGAGGAGGTGGTAATGCTGTTCATTCTATCAACCCCACTCAGGCAGAAGTGGCAGAAGAGTTAGAGTCAGTACCTCTTTTTCAGTCTATCACTTTTCATCTTTCCATTCCCAGTTTGGTAGCAAAACCAATATGACAAGACACAAACTG
>JAQZBX010091128.1:0-12426 GCA_029593785.1 Cabassous unicinctus
AAAAAAAAAAAATCCCTGTGTTTATGAAAGTTACTCCATAAATTAAAACTCTTGCTTCTGTTATAGCAGTGATATGAAAGAAATCCAAAATTTCAACCCCCAACCGAAATGTAACTGAGCCTCCACATCCTGACCCTCTGGCCCTGCCTCTCCTTAGTAAGTCCTGATCCAGCCCCCAGCACATGGGGAGGTTGCTCCAGTACCAATGCAGGCTTCCAACCTGCCTGAGCTTGGCCAGGTAGGTGAACCTATCGGTTACCTTCTGCAGTTTCTTTCCCATATCTGAAATCTGCCTACCCTTCCCACTAATTGATCCCTCAGGGAAGGAGGTTTCTAATGATTACAAGCAAATGAGGTGGAGTGCAACATCTGAAGCAAATACCTAGGATCATGATAATTCTGGACCAAATAACACCTGTTTGGCCAAGATCCAATTCCTGAACTCACCTTGCTCTGCCTGAGCAGGCCCCACCTCTATACCAGACCTCCTCTCCAGGTCTGGGATGACCACAAGCCCAGGGCAGGTTTTCCCACATTCACTGTCAACTGTCCCTTGAAAGACATCTGATTTAATGATGTGCGAGTGTACTAGTTCTATGGAATTCTACTTAATTTAAACCCTGGAAAAACTCCTTTGGCGGTCAGAGTACAGAATCGGAATCGTTGTGTATCGCCTGCTGACCTTGTGATCCATGTTAGAAACTCGATACTCTCTCGGTTCTATTTTGGATAAACGCTAAGAGGAAAGGTGAGTTGTAAAGCATTAGCATTGGCCAGCTTCCTGCCCAAGTTTCTAACCAGGAGAGGATCCCAAAGGATGGCTTGTGCTGGGCCTACAGCGAGCAGGCACAGTATCTTTAGCTGGAGCTCAACTCCCACCTCTTATCTCACATATTTGGAGAGAGGACAAGCCAAAGGACCCCTTTGGGATCCTGTCTATTCCTCTAATTATTCCAGTGGGTGGCGGCTTTTGTACCTTTTCATTTTCATCTTGAAATGATTAGTTTTGAATTCTGAGGTTTCATGTTGAAAACATAATGATAGCCTTCATGAGTGTGGAAGGAGATGCCGACGATGGCGTTGGTAGGATCTCTCTTTGGGGACCGGGAAAGAAAAACGCTCGAGGTAGGAAACAGATCTGGCACCAGAGAGACCTTTGGGTCACCACGCACAAACTTCCCTGGATTCTAATTTCGCAGTTCTTTTCTAAGCACTGTCTCCACCTCCTTTTTGTTTCATAAGCACCAAGAAAAGGGAGACACACTTTGGGAAAAGGAGCAGTGTCTGGGACTACCACGTAATTATCATGAATTAAAGGTTTGCCATCACATAAGTAGCACTGGGGCAAAAATGGAGGTCAGGGAGAGGCCAACTATTGGGAAAAACCTCAATGTCTGTAGATGCCACCAAAAGAAAACCAGACCAGTGTTTGGTTTGGGCATTATGAGTGCCCAAACAACCAGGTAAAATTTTTTAAAATCCATGTCATAACTTAATTTGAGTTCATGGTGCTGAACAACTGGCTCTCTGATTTTTGTTTGCTTTCCCAGGAGAAGCTTCCCAAAGAATGAAAATCTATCTCTGCATCATAGAGATACAGGGGGGTTTCTTTGACAAGATCTTTTGGGGGACTTGTGCTGGAAAGGAAATCATGCCCCATTGCTTCAAAAATGCTGATTTCAAAAATTCCCTTCCTTTCGGTATGACTTCCAGATACAACTTCACATAGTCTCTGTTCTTAAAGAAACTTTATAACTCACCATCTGGTCAAACTCAACTTGTGGTCTTAGTCTGTGGGCGTATATGGTCAAGAAGAATAACAGCTCTGCTGAGAACTCCAGGATCAGGGCTATTCTTTGGGTAACTGGTGCTCAACAGCCTCAAAGCTGCTTCCTGGAATGACAGCGTAGTGAATGGCCCTGCTTGCTGGTGTTCTATGTCTTTCCATACATTTGTGTGCTTTGCCTTGCTATCATCTATGAGAGAAAGCAATCTCTTCTGTGGGAGAGGGAGAGAAACTATTCTCTTCATTGTAACGCCTGGGAGTGAAATCTGTGGACTAGAAGACAGTAAAAATGGTAGAGTTCTGCTATTTTTAAAGCCCATAATTCACCCTCCCAAGTCCTAGAAATGGTCAGAAACAGAACTTTGGAATCACGAAGGCAATAGAAAGAGAATGGGAAACGATCCATTATTCCCAACTATAGTTCTCGATGGCCTCACTCCAAGTTCGTTTGACAAACGTCACTATTCCCAGTTTACTTGATGTATATGCCCTTGAGTAGTTGTGACTAAGTGAGGTGATCGTCGCCAATCCTTGACTCCATAGAATGTTCTGTATCTGAGGGGCTGATGTTGGATGGAACCACACCATGCAGTTAGGAAGTAGCTCTGTGGCTTGGGTATGGAGATGGGTGTTGTCAGCGTCATGGGTCTCCTAAACTGGAAAATGTAATGGAGTCTTCAGCCTCCACACCCACTGACTGGAGATGAATGGGAGTCCCCAAGGCAGGCCCAAGGCTAAGGGGGTAATTGCCTCTTACCCTAAGGTAAGCTGTTCCCACCCTGAAAGATATAGTACCCACTCTTTCTCTCCTATTCCCCCTCAAGAACTTCCTTGCTGAGGCCAACTCACTTCCCTGATTGAAGGAGAAAGAGGTGAACTGATTTTTCTATGGGGTGGGGGACAGAGGTGGACACATTTTTACCAGTCTACAGATTTTGGACCATTTGTGTCATATCATGAAGTTTCCCTGGCATTTGAGGAAGAGAATCTCAGTCCCAACAGTCACCATAATTTTTGAAAGATGTATCAGAGATATTCCTCAATTACAGTTCTCAGTTTTAGGAGATGGTTTCAAAATTGGTGCAGCGGAGAGTTTCACAATTTGCTTTTGGAATATACTCCAGTCCCTGGAAATCCAGATCAGTTATACTCTAGCAAAACATAACAAATTGAACATGAGTTCACTCTGTTCACCAGTGTGCCCTGCTCAGCGCTGGGAGGGAATGATGCAAGGCTGATCACTGTGCAAGGAGGATATATGGGGCTTGTTATGGCATGCCACACAACAGAGAATCTGGTCACAGCCTAGTGTCCAAGCGGGAAGCAATGCTTGCTACCAAAAAGACTTTAAATATCTCTCCCATGGCTGGGGAAAAGGAGAAGATGGAAGCCAGTCCCAGATGTCACAAAAAGCATACAGTTGGAAAAAGACAAACAGATACACTATCTAGAGAACTTTAGTAGTCAAAGAACTGAAGCCTTATTCCTGGAGGCTCTGCTTTAATTGGTCTTGGATGGGACCCAGCTTTCCCTATTTATTAAAAGAAGCTCCCAGGTGATTCCAACATGCAATCATGTTGAGAACCACTGGCTTAGAGTACATGTAGTACATCAAATACAGTTCATACGGTGGTGTAGGTTTAGTCATTCTCAACAAATCTTTTTGCCATCTTCAGAGGGCCCTGAGTTCTTCATTGTTACCATTGTTATAAGAGAAAATAAAATCCCAACCCTCCTGAGTTGCCATTCCTCACCTATCAGATTAGCAAAAGTCCAAAGATTTGACAACTCACTCTGTGGGGAGGTTGTGGAAAAACAGGTGCTCTCATATGCTGTGGGTGGAAATGTAAGTATGATATAACCCCATGGAGGGTGATTTGGCAACATCTAGTAAAACTTCAAGTGCATTTACTCTTTGACCTAGCAATTGTACTTCTGGGAATTTATCCTACAGAAATAATTGCACACATACAAATTGACATATTTACAGAGCTCTTCATTGCAATATTGTGTGTAATAACAAAAGATCAAAAACAATGCAAGTGTCCATCTGTAGGCAACTGGTTGGATAAATTATGATACCACCACACAATGGAATACTATGCAGCTATAAATCACAATGAGGACATTGTCCTAATACTGATGTGGAAAGATGTCAAACATAAAAAGTTCTCAGAAAATTGTAATATAGACTGTACGCTTTATATCAATGTTAAATTTCTTGAACATGGTAACTGTGCTTAAGTTACACAAGTGAATATCCTTATTCTTAGGAAATATATGTAGAAGTATTAAATGTGCAACTCTCAAATGTTTACAAAAGAGATAGAGACAGAGAGAGAGAGAGACAGAATAATATGACAAATGTGGCAAAATGTTAAAAGTTGGTGGCCCCGATTATCTGGTTGGGATTTATGCTGGAGTTCTTTGTATGGGTTTTGCATTATTTTTGCAAATGTCCTATAAGTGTGAAAGTATTTCAAAATAAAAAGTTAAAAAAGAAACAAAGAAAAAAGATCCAGAGAGCATAATGAATAGGAATGAGGAGGATAAGAATCTATTTGCTCATATTTATATAAATACTGGAATTATATATTAGAAACACATAGAAGTGGTTACTTGTAAGGAGTAGGGATAATGGAATGACGGAGAGCAGGGTGGAAGGGAATATGAGAGGGAGCCAGAGTTCTCAATATATACTTTTTAATATGTTTTGACTTTTTGAACCATATGAATATCCCCTAAAAAATAAAATTTAATTGTAAAAAAGGTTCTGAATTAACCCTTTCTGCCCCCCATCCCACCTGCCACCCTCCCCACATCAAATATAGATAATTAACATGGACAAGTCTTACTTGATGAGTCTAAACTTGACTACACTCAAGATTCTGGTGCCAGAACATGTAAAACCAAGTTATTAATGGCCCTTCAGAACTCTGCTTTAATGAAGTTTCTTTCTCTATTTGGATTGGTGTGTTCTGAGTGAAAAGTGGAAAAAAAAAAAAAGGAATAGAAATAGAAAAAAATTCAGAAATCAACTATCCATACTCATTTCTCTTTCAGATAAGGAAACTCATGTTCAGAAAGTTTTGGTCACTCAGTCAAGGTCAATTAAGTGCAGAATTATCTCATGAATACAGCCCTCCTGCCCTTAGGCCAGTGCTATTTATTCAATACAGCCTTGAGCAGTATTGAGGATGGACCCTAAGACTACAGTCAAAATGATTATAGTGCTGGACTAGAGACCCTATAGAGAAAGATCTGGCAAGGAACTAAAACAGTGATAGCCTGGAGGGAAAAATGAAAAATGTAATAAAAGTACATCTTACATGATATCTAATAAGTTGGAAAGGGCCAGCTAGAGCTGTTCTCAACATTCAGTGAAGTGAGTACTAGAATTTGTGCAACAACCTGAAGCATGAGATTAAAAAAGGAAATTCATAACCTGGTCCTAGATAAAAGATATCATCAAGGAAGACTGTGACACTTCACTGGAGGTCTTTTCAGAGAGATTTTTGTTTCTCTTCAGTAGTTCTTCCCAAATTAGGTCTCATTTAACATATCTCTATAATTTGAGAAGACACTCATCTAAGATACTGGTACCCCTCCTTGCACTAAGTACCTACTCCAGATGCTGTGTCCACATTCCCATCTCTGTGGTGGACAGAGGTGACATGCATCATCATAGCAGTTCACCACCAGGTTTCTGATGTGAGGGATGGTGGCGGGACTGCATGGTGGGTAAGGGTGTGAGCTTAGACATCACACTGCCTGGTGGTTATCTCAATTCGGCTACTCATTAGCCGTGGATCTTGGACAAAGGACTTAACTTCTCTGTAAAATGTGGACAACAATCATGCGTGCTTAACACAATACTAGGCACATTGCAAACTTTCAAGAAATGTTGTATTTTGTGGCAGGGCCTGATATGCTCATCAAAAGATGTGTCCTCCACCTCCTTGGTGCCCGGCCAGACAACACAGCATTCCTTGTAGTTTGGCAGGGCCATGTGACTGTGTTCTGCCCAAAGGAGAGTGGGAGAAAGTGATGGTGCCACCAGGCCTGGTGCTTTAAGACTCCCTGAGCTCCTTCCTCCATGCTCTCTTCCTTCCTGGCTTGATGTAGATGCACAGAGAACTTGAAAGCCAGGTGTTGAAGATGATAGAGCTAGACAGGGTCTTCATCTAATTATTGCTTGGAGAACAGCTGCTCATGCATCAGGAAAATCTGTTTGGGACTTGTCTTACTTGCTACAGGGCTGCTTATGCAAAGTACCAGAAATGTGTTGGCTTTTATAAAGGGGATTTATTTGGGGTAAAAGCCTACAGTTCTGAAGCTGGGAAATGGCCAAATCAAGGCACCATCAGAGATGCTGTCTCACCGAAGTCAGCTACTGTTGAACCTAGTATCCTGCCATGTGGAGATAAGGCATGTCACAGGGCTCATCTCCTCAACCTTGAGCTGCTCTGTGGGCTCAGCCCCTCAAGGGTCTCTTTCCATGCCTCTGTGCTCTGCTGGTCCCAGACTCTGGGACCTCTCTCACCTTGTGGGGCTTCTTTGTTCTTTCTCTGTGTCTCCATTTATATCAGTTCCAGCAAGAGGATAGAGACCCAAGCTAGCTCATGTCTCACTGACACAGTCCAATCAAAATCTCTAAAGTGATCTTATCAAGTGATCTAATCAAAGGCCCCTCAACTGAATTTAATACAATCAAAGTCCCCCCCCCACACACACACACAGGAATGGATTAGTTCAATAACATAATCTTTTTCTTTTTGGGATTCATAAAAGAACTTCAAACTGTCACAGGACTTTTGCATGAAAGAGAAGTAAACTTCATTATGTTAGGCCACTGGGATTTCTGCTTTACTGAGTATAGCAGCTATCATCACCATAACTTGTAGAGAGAATGACAAAGGATAGGGATTTGTGAGTGGCATTTTTTGGTCTGGCATGAACTGATGTTTCTTTCTATGCCCCAGAGTAGACATAGTAGGCCCTGGCCAGTTCCCACATGACACCAGCCTTGGTGAAATAGCACCAGGAGGTGCCCTCCTGATGAAGAAATGTTTGTTGAAATAATGACCTTCACATCAACTATTATAGACATTAAAGTCTCAGATGAAGAATTTTATGACAAGCTAACTTTTCGCTATATATTTTATCTGTATTAAATACTAAATTGAATCAGACAGTATTTATCTATGCACCATTTCTTGTAAAATCTTTTGGCACAGGATATGACTTAATAATTAAATGAAATTAAATAATTTCATTTAATTAACATGAAACAATATATATCAACATTGACAAAGAGGTTGGCACACTAAGCTGAAAAGTTCCCTCTTGACTTGCTGCCGAATTCCTAATCATTTGAGTGTCCTCTTCTTCTTGAGCAATGGCTGAAGAGATGAGGATAACTACCTTTGAGTTTATTTCCTCTGCCACGTGCATTCCCCATAATCATGTGGCAGTCCCGTGGGAAATTCATGGTTGATCCCTCTATTTGATGCCTCTGGGATACTCAAGCAGCTTAAACGTCATGGACCTTTCTCAGCTGAAAGCCAGCTGTGACTTACTTTAACACATGGATTATATGCTAAGCAGTCAGAGATGTTGTTGGGTTGGAGAATCTTTTTTTCCAGTCCTTGAGGTCCATATCTTTCCTGAATGTTTCATGCTCTGTTTTCTGTCAGGAAGAGAGTCACTTACAACTTTCTGTAGAACACATTTTTCTAAGACTAATTCAAAGATTTTCTTCCCCCACACCCTCTCTTAATGATGTATAAATAAAAAATTGGTTGTTGGGATGGATGGATGGATGGATGGATGGATGGATGGATGGATGGATGGATGGATAGATGAATGGATGGACACTTGTCTTCAGTAGCCTCTACATTTACCCATCAGGGTCCTAGAAAACTCAGAATCTTTCTGGGCCTCTGGAGACTGGGCTTTAGGAGTTCAGAATTTATATCAGGTGGCCCTCTAAATGGTCAATTGTGCTCCCTGACCAACATTCCAAGGACCCATAATGGGAAATTTATACTACCCAGGCAAAGAGCTAAATCATATAGAAAATTTTCTTATAAATGTGGGACTACTAAAAAAAATCAAATAAAGAGAAGGTCTCATATAACTTGACTTTTCCATTTAGAAAATCTGAAAAATATATTCTAAAATTTAGCTTAGTTAGCTTCTATCAGCATCTGGAATATGGGATAATATTTTCATGGAAGGAATAAGTTTTATTCACTTTATTCTTCCCTTTTGACATGATCATGGACACTTAGCTTGATTTTTTCCAGCCTACAAACATTGCCTGCTCAGAATCATTTATGACTGGTCTGGATTGGCTTAGAGAGTATTTGCACAGGCTTTGTTAAAAGCAACAACATTTGAAGTTAGAATGACAGCATTTGCTCATCAAGCAGCAAGCCAATTGGCAATGGTCTCTTTACGATAAAATATTAATATGAAAAACAGCATATTTATCATCGAAGGTACTTGCAGCATAGTCACTGAGTAACTTTCTTTACTCCCTTATATTCATTCATACTATGTGGAATACACTGGATTCCATCTCTTTCAGCCCTGTAGGGGGAAACTGGTGGCTTTTATCCAGCAAGTTTTTGGCAGGCACCAGCTATACATTGTTATTTGATTAAGGATTTGGCATATGAGCTAAGATAAGCCTTTTTATGGCATTATCCAGAATGGGCTTCCTAATAAATGACATACTCCCCAAAGAATGTTTCCAGAGAGGCAGTCATAAAGCTTTTCTGCAGGTAGAAATTGCACGTGCATCCTGCTTACTTTATTTCCTAGACTTGGTAGAGTCTTATTAGCTACTCCAGTATTTCTTAAACTGGGACTTGGACCTCCTGAATGCAAGGGTTGGAAAATAGACAGGTTGTCTACAGGAGCCAGAGAGCTATTTTGCAGTAGTGGTGGTGACAATAGATTGCACGATAAGAAATGGGAAGCAGCAGAAATTCTATAACTTCCGGATGCTCCTCTTTCTTCCCCAGCGCCCCCAGATTTTAGAATCTGCTATAACGATAGGAGCTATGGCTGTGGCAAGACTGCAAGACTAGTTCAAGAGCCTTTGGGGACATGGGGATGCTGCAGAGTGATGGGAGAAAAGCGGAGTCACGGGCTTCTGCCGAAGAGACCTCAGTTAATTGGAAGGGTTGTGCCTCTTTACGAGGCTCTCGAGCCCTCTGTATAGACCAAGTCAGTCCCAAATGGTCAGAGTTGGCCACCACAGGCTGTCTTGCTGCTGATGAGGAGACCAATGCAGCCTTCCAGAGCCATGCCCGGAGAGAGGTGGAGCCAGATGACAGGACTGCAGTCGTTGGTGTGAAACTCAGATCAAGCGGCTCCATGTCCTTTCCAGGTGGGCTTTCCCTGCACATTGACAGAAACAGCTGGAGTCACTCCATCTAGTTCCACAAGACAAGGGCACCCAAGAGTCAGCTCCAGTGATGTTGAAAACCAGTCTTAGTCTCAGGGATTAATTTCCCTTGTGAAAATAAAGTCTTAGTGAGATTGCCTGGGAAGAGTTTTACCTGGTACAACATTTCAGATTATGGAGGAGCCCCGCATCCCACAGTCCGAGGACTTTCCAGGTAGGGTTTGGCAGCCCTCACATTAATGAGCTCAGAAACACCCTCATCTACCTGTGAAGGACATTCCCCTTTCCAGGGGCTGTGGAGCCCACAGGCCGGACCCCTGGGGGTCCACCTGTCTGCACACCATCCAACCATAGGTGGGGCCCCACAAATGTGTGCCTACCTGGCTCGTGGGAAGGCTGCCGGCCTGCCCCCAGCCCCAGCAGAGCTGGAGAGCAGCAAGAGAGCACTGCAGCTGAAATGCTCTGGTGATTTCTTTTAAAAAATTCTTCAACTTGTTTTTGCCTCTCCTGAAGACTCTGCCTCTCTCAGCGCCAATTCTCTAGGATGTATTTATGAATTTTATTCCTTGAATGATGATGTTTTTCAAAGTTTTGACAGATGGTTCAAGCTTCCAAAAGCTCTATGCTTATGTCCACTCTATCTTGAGAGCCGTACTGGAAAGGCCTGGCAATGAGAAAGCATATTAGAAGTCGGGGATATCCCAGAAAATCCAGGCAGTGTGGTTTAACAAATCTCGGCTTCTTGTAGCAAAGAGTGTGGGCTTGGATTAGGTGGAGCACATGGAACAGAACCTTCTTTGCCTTTGTCTGAAGGGTTGTCAAGCACGGCTGCCCTTGGTGCTCCCTGTTCTTCTCCAGCTTCCTGCCTTTGTCTTTGCCAGGCCCTCTGTCCCATGGAAGGGTGAAAAGTGGGGGCTTTAAAAGTTGGAAACAACCCTGGTGTCCATCAAATGATGAGTGGATAAACAGACTGTGGTATATACACATGATGGAATATTATGCAGCAGTAAGAAGAAATGAAGTAGTGAAGCATATGACAACAAGGATGAACCTGGAGGACATTATGTTGAGTGAAGCAAGCCAAACACAAAAGGGCAAATTCTGTATGATTGCACTATTATGAACTAAATATATTATGTGAAATATGAATATGGGTAGAATTGCATATATAAGACCGTTTATCTTTTGAAGCTGAACAAATGTAAGTTAATAGTACAAAATGTTAATAGCAGGCCAAAATAAATAAATAAATAAAACATTATACTAAGTGAAGGAGACCAGACACAGAGTACTACATATTGTGTGACTCCATTTATATAAAATGTAAATATAAGTCAATTTATAAAGATGAAATGAGATTAGTGGTTATGTAGGTCTGAGGAAGGAATGCTAAGGGGTGTGGAGTTTTTCTTTTAGGAATAATGAAATTGTTCTAAAATTTTTGAGATGATGAATGTACAACATTGTGATTATACTCAAAGCCATTGATTATACACTTTGGATAGAATAGCCAGAAACAGCAGCTATGTACAGTGGGGGAAGCCTAGAGAGATTGAGAGGTGAGGAATTTTCTTGTTTGTTTGTTTGTCTGGTTTTTGTTTATAACTATTATTATTGAAATAATGAAAATGCTCTAATAATGATCAAAGTGATGAACGGACAACAACCAAGTGTACCATTAATTGTACCACTTTGGATGAATCGTATGTTTATTAATATGCATGAATAAATTTGAATTGTTAAAAAAAATTAAAAGATGTGGGCTTTGAGGTTTTGCTGGCTCTGACACTGGCCAACTAGTGACTTTGTGTGATTTACCTAAATTCTTCACCCATTGTTTCCCTGGTGCCTACTAAGTGCTCAGTAAATCTCAGCCATTATTAATGTCATCATTTCTGCAAATTCTGGACCAAATGAGAAATAGGCACAGGAACCAGACTGTGATAGGTAAAGCTGGGATGGAGAGCAAAATCAATTTCCAACCACTTTTTCTTAAGCCGAGACTTTGGGATGCACCCCAGGGGCCAGTGGGGGCTGCCGGCCAGACACGTTCCCACAGCCACGTGGGTGCTGTGACACGTGGGCATCTTGTTGAGCTTAGGGCACCCAGGAGGGAGGGAGGGAGGGTCTGGGGCCTCCAGACCTGGGTCAGATCCTCCCACCAGGTGTGCTCACCGACTGGAAACAGAAGGGACAGTGGGAGGCCTGTGGCTGAAAGGTAGGTTCTAGGTGAGAGAACTGTGACATGTCCACTCTCTCAATTACGTGGCGTCTCTCCGAGGAGGTGGGGTGAGTGAACCATGAAGGGGTGCAGAGAAAGGAAGGAAGGTCCCTTCCCAATATTCCCCAAAGGACAGAACTCTAATCTTACAGGTGGGCAGGGATATGGGGAGTGGAGGACAACCCTTTTCTATTGGTGGTGGTGGTTTCATTATGGTTTTCTTCTTGGGTGGAGGGTCACTGCACAATGACCCTTGGGCAAAGTTAGCCTTCCCCTCCTGTCTCAGTTTGCCGGGCTGCTAAGACAGGTACTGCACAATGGGTTGGCTTGACAACAGGAATTTATTGGCTCCAGTTTCAGAGGCTGGAAGGCCGGCTTCCTCCTGGGGTTGGTAGACTTCTGGCAGGCTGGCCACCTTTGGCTTTCTCGTCACATGGCTATGTCCTCCCCCATCTCTTCCCGGTCCCTGCTGACTTCTGGCTCCTCGCAGTGGCTTTCCCTGACTCTGGTTTCTGATTTCTTTATCTTTACAAGACCTCGAGGATTCTGATTGATGTGGAGCCAGTGGCCACTGGAGGCTCTGAGAGCAGGGAGAGGGAAAAACAGTTGTAATATGGGGGCTTTTTCGGGACTTAGGAATCATCCTGAATGACATTGCAACGACAGTTATAGGCCATTTTCTATCATCACATAACATGCAGAACTGTGTGGGAGAGAGTGTAGACCACAATGTGAACTACGGTCCATGTGTAATGGCAAAGCCCCAGGATGCATTTATCAATTGCAATGAATGTGCCACACTAACGAAGGATGTTTATGTGGGAGGGCGTGAGAGGTGTGGGGAGTAGGGCATATGGGAATCTTTATATTTTTGTGTAACATTTATGTAATCTAAGTATCTTTCAAAAAACAAAAAAAAATTATTATTAAAAAAATAAAGTTAATGTGAATATTAGGAAAAAAAAAAAGACCCACCCTGCTTCCATGTCTTAACTAAGAATA
>JAQZBX010091129.1:0-12369 GCA_029593785.1 Cabassous unicinctus
AAAAAAAAGACAGTGGTGATACATGGGAAAAATAGAACTAATGCAACTTTATAGACTATAGTTAACAATAATATTGTAACATTTTTGTAGCAAAGGCAAAGAAGGTACTATATCAATGCTAAAGATAAAAAAATATGGGATTTCATTTTATGAGATGTGAATATGATTTTTTTTTTCATTTTCTTCATTAACAAGGATAACTTGGTCATGTCATTTAACTAATTTGTGCCTATTAGTTCATCTCTTGAAATGCTGGCTAAACATTTGAGTTTGTTTTGGGCATTAAGTAGTATTGATGTGCCCGGACAAGATTTTTTGAACTAATGCTTCCATAATCTGTAGAGCTGCCTTTTGTCTGTTATTTTATTTTTTTGAAGTTGAAATAAAGGTTTAAAAACAAGATAAACTAATTTCTTTATTATCTATAGCACAACTTAATTTCTGATTGAGATCCCATTTTTACATACCCATAGAAAACAGCCTATGCTTTGCTCCTATTTGCAGGATTGTTCCACAGATTTGGTGTCTTACCAAGGTGGTGGAGAGCAGAGCATTTGATCATTGGCCCACAGAAGCTGTTGCTGAGTTTTGTCCCATCCGCCCTCAGGACTCCTTCACCCTCTGCTGCTTCTGAGTCGTATGCAGGATGGAAGTTCTTGCTGGCCTCGAATGGAGGCACCAGGAAGCCACTTCTCCTGAGGACATGGTGTTTGCTCTGAGTTGCTATCTCCAAGGAGCAAGGTGAAGAACATGCGTATCTCTAAGAACCAACAGATTTTTTCCTCTTCGCACCTCTCACTTTTTTTTTTAATCATCTGGGAATTCTTTCTTCATCCATATTTCTGGCTAAGACACTTTTTATGAGGCCTCATATCCCCTGCCCTCTAATGCGAGTCGGGCATTAGGAGAGACAGTATTGGACTATGTAGTCGTTATTCACAGTCCTCAATAACTGTAGCACACAACCAAAAACGTCAGTGAAGAAGGTAAAAGAAAAAGGAAAAGCAAAGAAGGGGTCATAAAAATCATGTAGATTAATATATTTATATCCATACTTACAAATCTATATACCTGTAGTTCCATGTATTTCTGGCTCCCGATCTACCTATTTATTTTTAAGAAAATATACCAAAATGTTGTAATGGTTGTCTCTGGTTGGTAAGATTATCAATGATTTCAACTTTTAAAAGTTCCTCTGTACACATTTATTATTTAATAATTAGAATAAAACAGTGGTGCTATTTTATAAAATGGTAAGTACAGGAATGTTTTAAATTATTCTAGCTGTCTCAAAAATTAGGGTGCTTGAAAGATTAATACATAGGGAATGAGCTGCCATTTGTGAGCTTCATTCTGCACAGGGCATCGACAAATTTCTTTTTCCCCCTGAAGAATGGCATGTTAGTGACTCGTGGGTTACCATGCAGGGGTGGAAATGAGAAATATAAACATGCAATAATGAAAGGTCATCTCTATTATTATTTCATATCATTTGGAAAGAGAATGATTGTGCTTTTCCAAGTAGACTACATGACATTTGATTTTAGTTGTGACATTTTTATTATCTCAGCTGTGAAATTTTGCATATTATTTGTCCAAGGCAAATGAAAATTAAGGCTCATATCTGATTCTTCAGAGGAACTAAAAGATGGAACATTCTTCTCATTCAGATTTCTGTGATTCCTACTGATAATCTTCTGCAAAACTACCAAATGTAATAAACCAGCATAGATGCAGAAATATCTGAAGCAAGAAGAAGTCAGGGAGTAGAATAAAACTGGAAACAGCTGAACTACTCAGTTGTTCACGCCTCCTTGAAGCTTTGGATTATTGCACACAAATCTTCATTTCTAGTCTCATTTCCTTTACAAGTAGCCCTCCATTTTGTAGCCCCTTTGATTTTTCTAAAAATTTAAATTTGATGATGTTGAAAAGCTCTCCATAGTTTACAAGATGATATTCTAACCCCAGAGTATGACATGAAAGGTTTTCCTTAGGAATTTCCAAAGAAGACCTATGAATGGCCAATAAGCACATGAAAAGATGCTCAATATCATTAGTCATAAGGGAAATGCAAATCACAACTGCAATGAGGTACCATTTCACACTCACTAGTTGGGATTTAGTTAAAAAAATACGAAATGATAAGTATTGACAAGGATGTGGGGAAATGAGAAACCTCATATATTCCTGGTGAGAATGTAAAATGTTACAGCTGCTGTGGAACACTGGTAGTTCCTCAATAAGTTAAACATAGAATTAGCATGGGAGCCAACAATTCCACTCCTAGGTATATTTCCCCAAAGAATTGAAAACAAAATGTTCCAACAGAAAACGTATGCTTGAATGTTTATGACAACACTATCCACAAGAGCCAAAATGTAGAAACAACCATTAAATATGTTTGCTATTGAATAAATAAACAGAATGTAGTGTATCCATGCAATGGAATGTTATTCAACCATAAAAATAGATAAGGTTCTAATACATGCTACAACATGGATGGAACTTGAAAACAATGCGCTAAGTGAAAGAAACCATATATTGCATGAGTTTATTCAAATGAAATATCCAAAATAGGCAAATTCATAGAAAAAGAAAACAGATTAGTTCATGCCAGGGGATGGAGGGAGGGGAGAATAGAGAGAGCCTGCTTAATCAGTATGGAGTTTCCTTTTGGTGTGATGGAAGTGATTTGGAGGTAGAGAGCGATGATGGTTGCACAACCTTGTGAATGTGCTAAAGGCCATGGATTGTACTCTGTAAAATGGTTGAGATGATAAATTTTATGTTATGTGAATTTTACCAAAGTAATAATTCTTTAAAAAAGGCTTTCCATATCTGGATCTAGCTTTATTTTGCTAAATCTTGCATTCCAGCCCCATTCTCTGTATGCAAGCCAAGCCCAAATGCTCATGAGTCACAGAATATTTGTGCTATTTCATCTTTAATTCTTTGATCACACTCCCCCTTATACATGAAATTTTTGGCCACTCCATTTCCCCCATCACTGGCTAATATTTATTGAAGCATGTCATGGTGGCTTGAAACTACATATCCCAGAAAAAAACATACTCTTATTCTTAAACCATGCCCATGGATGTGAAACCATTGTAAATAGGAACTATTGATGAGGTTAATTCAGTTAAGATATGGCCCAACTGAATCAGGATGGGTGTTAATTCTTCTCCTAGGGTCCTTTATAAGCAGAATGAAATTCAGGCACACAGAGAGAAAGCTACAGGAAGAAGCTGGAAGTCAACAAAACCCCATAGAAGTCAGGAGAAGCTGCCATATGCATTGCCATGCGACAGAAAAGCCAAGAACCAAGGATCACTTGGCCACCAACCCCAGAACATGACAGTCTTCTGGGACAAAGCATCACCTTGCTCTTGCCTTGAGTTTGGACTTCTCCTAACCTCAAATCCATGAGCCAATAAATTTCTGCTGTTTAAGTCAACCCATTGCATGGTATTTGTTTCAGCAGCCAGGAAACTAAAAGGCATGTATTCATATTTCAATATAGAATTTTTATTACTATCACATTAAGTCTTTTCTGAACTATTTGAAGTGTACTTGATAATATCCTTCTTCTATTTATCCACTGCAACTTGTGCATATTGTTATCAAATACTTACAATATGGTTATGGTTACTATGGTTAGATATTAAACCACCCCAAAAGTCAGTGACTTAAAGCAAAGACATTTGTTTTAGTCACAAATTTGCAATTTGGGCAGGGCTTGGTAAGGATAGCTCCTCTATGCTCCATTTAGCATCAGACAGGGCAACTTGAAGGCTAGGATCATGGGAAAACTCTCCCACTCACATATCTGGTGGTTAATGCTACTATTGGCTATGATCTTAGCAAGGGTTGTCAACCAGAGTAACTAGACGAGGTCTAGTCTGAACATCCTTATAATATGGGGCTCGATTTCATGGGGGAGGGCTCCATGGTAGAGAGAGCCAGAAAGAAGCTGTGGTACCTTTTATGACAGAGCCTTGTGAGTTACACAGTACCCCCTGGACCACGCCCATGGGTTAGAACTGAATCATTAAAGTCATCAGTATTCAGCAGGAGATGAATGACACCCCACTTTTTATGAAAGTGTGTCAAAGAATTTATGGGTATGTGTTAAAATCATCACAAATATGTTCTCCCCATCTAAGACAGGCACACCTACTCTGAACTTCCATGATCTCCTTTCCTTTCCCTGTGCAATCCTTTCTTGTTTCTCTTGGAGCATCTCTCTTCATTCCTACATGTCAGCTACATGAGACAGCATCAGTTTTGCTATATTATTTGCTAGCATAGAACTCTGCCTAAGTATTTATTGCATGAATAAATAATTTTATTACAGTCATTTGTTTATTAGATTTTCTCAACCTACTATTGCCTGAGGACAGGAACTGTGTCTTGCACATTCCTATCATTAGGCATAGCTGTGACCAACGCAGAGCAGGGATAACTGTTACTTGTGAGGTGAATTAAGACATGCATGGGTTATTTGTTGGAATTGTTAGCTGGACCTACATGTGTATTTCTGCACAGAGGTGCTTCTGGAACACTTTTTATTTGGCAGCTAACCTCTGTCAGGGTAGGAATTTACTTTCCTTACAACTCCACATTCAGGTCTAGCAAAGTACTTAGAACAGAATAAGTGCTCAGTATATTCATTCAATGAATTTATGGTTTACTCTTTCATAGGAAATACACTGATAGATATGAATTGTCAAATGGCCACACCTTACATAACATTTAATGAATTCCAGTGCAATGTGGTATTTGGTCAACAAGCTTTTTTTTTTTTTTTTTCCCCTTGTCTCAACTGAAAGGGTGCTGCTGGAATATAGTAGTAAAGCAGAGATACTGCTGAACATCTTACAATTCACAGGACAGCGCCCCCTCCCCCAACAAAACCCCTGCCCAAAGAATTATGAGGCCCCAAATTTCAATAGTGCAGAGGTTGAAAAGCATAGGACTAGAGAATAAAGAAACAAAGATGAAAAAAGCATATCCTTTGCTCTTAAAGGGACCCATAAGAGAAACAGAGCTGTAAACGAATAGCTATAGCAGGCTGCCTTAATTTTAATAGAAATACATAGAAAGATAGAAGTATAATAGGATGAGAAGTCATTACCAACCTGGACTCAACAAGAAAAGTTGCACAGAAATGGGAACAGCATGTGCAGTCAATATAGAAAGAAGCCATGGATGGAAACATGTAAATTCAATGCTACTCAGAATGCATAGGAAATGATTTGAAGGGAAGTTGGGTTTTGGGGAAGAGAATTCTCAGGCATCTTCCAATATCTGTAAATAAATGTTTGGCGCTGAGACCAGACTATTGAATATGTCGTTATAATTTTTCGATTTAATGCATGTCAGATAGAGTAGTGGAGAGAATGAAGCATTTTTTTTTTTTAAATCATAAAATACCACACCTCTGAGGTTGGTGGTAGAATATGACTTTTCTTGTGAGGAGAGGTGATTCTTCTCTGTTCATCTACCTTTTCCCTTCCCCTTGGGAGTTTTACTCTGGGTAGCATGGCAGTGATCGATTTATTCTTTCTCAGGTCTAAATCCAACCTTCGTTGCCTTGCTTTGTGATACTGGAGCTGAGCGCTCTGAGCATGTCTTCTTTATCAGCAGGAGGGATATTAACCTTCATCAACAGAAGGCAATGGGGTAATGCTGAAAGGGGCTTAGCAGAAGGAAGACATTTTCCTAACAGGTTCAGTTTCTCCTTAGTATGACCATGATGATGATGATGATGGCGATGATGATGATGACGACGATGATGACGATGATGATGATGATGACGATGATTGGTAGTAGTAATAGTAGTTATCAGTTTGGGATCCAGCAACCATGGCCACACTTTTCCTTCCAGTAGCTGTTTCAAAGCAGCTCTGGCCACCGACACTTCTTGGCAAAGGGGGGCTGCTTCTGCCAACCATCCCTGGTTTAGTCACACTGTCCAACAACAGTGGGTTGCTTCTGCAGACCAGCACTATACACATTCCCAGGCAAGAGTTTTTACCACCCGCATGCCATGGGTTCCTGTGGGAGCATACTCTCTTTGAAGACATCGGAATCTCAGTGTTGAGTGCGTGTGTGTATGTGTTTGCATGTGTTTGGGGGTTGCTCTCCTAGTACTTAGGTTCTTTATCGTCCTCTCTCCCTCCAACTAGAGACAGGTGCTCCTGCTTGCACCTGAGAGTCTTGCTTGAAGGTTTTTAGCAATTGACCAGCTTCTAATAGCTGGCTGTTGTTTATATTAAATTTTCCTTGTCCAAGTACCTAGCGTGCTTTCTGACTGGACTCTGACAGACAAAGGCAGTAGCACCACAGCCATGTCAGCCTTGGAGAGGCAGTGCTCCTTCTTTAAGCTCTGGCCCAAGCATGAATGAATACTTTTTCTCTTGACTTCATTCATCACCATACGTTCACAGTCAGGGCCTTAAAATTATAATAGCAAAAGATTAGAAGTCACCAAGTAGAAAGAACAGTAACAATGATCGACTTTAATATAATAAAGTCTGCCCCATTCTTCCGGGTTTACAAGCCTTCTTCCAACTAGGATTCAGAACGAAATGTTAGAAAAGAATGTGTGTATTTAACTTGTTAATCTAAAATCTAAGAAATAAATTAAATTTACTGATACTCAGTGCCTTGGATTATGCTGGTATTCCCTTTAGCCATATATTGAGCAATCACAGGTCACATATTATATTTAGGAAACCCTCATATATCATATATGAGAAGAAATTAGTAAAAAAAAAAAAAAGTGAAATCATTACACTCCTTAAAAGAAAAAATTTCTATCCAATTTTGTTAGTAATATAATATGTCCAATTTGTATGCATCACCATGACATGGTAAATGATGTTTCAATTTGAGGGTGTCCATGCTCAAAAACATTTATAAGGATGAACAATCAAATACCAAGTTGGAGATCACTATTAGATATGGAATGAGAAAGGCTGACAAGAAAAAGGCTGATCATGTTCCTATGCAAAGCTCCATCTTAGTTTCTACATTCTGATTGAAATACTTTTCCTTGGGTGATTTCATATGATGAATGACTTTACCCTTTAAGTAGACTTTTGGAATCAGTCTTCTTGGGTTCTTATCCTGGATTTACTGTGAACTAGATCCATCACTTTGAGGAAATTTTTAAACTTTTCTACATTGTTATTACCTTGTTTTGTAATTGGAGGTATTTTAAATGGTTACTGAAAAGAAAAGCACTTTGCATAGTGTCTTGAAATAAAAAAGATAACAGAAAAAGTCTGTTGCCAAATGCCCTGGCATAAAGTAAGTGCTAAATAAATGCTGTTTTTGCTGTGTGACCCCGCATCTTAAACACAGAGGACTGGCCTTAACTTTGCCAGCAGCAACTGGATCCTAACTCAACAAGACTATGACTCTCATATTTATTCAACAAGAGATGAGCACATCAAGTAAGGGTGAGATAGTGAGATAATTTTCTGTTGGGGTAGAACTTGGACACTAAATAGAATAAAAATACTAGCTAACATTTATTGAGCATGAACCACGGACCAAACACTGGTCTAGGTGATTTCGTCTGCATTCACTCATTTAATTCTCACAGCAACCGTAGGAGCCTATCTGAAAGGTATTGATTTTGTACCTTATAAATAAAGACACGGATGCATCGCCTGGGCAATTTGCCCAAATTAGAGATAGTGAGGGGCATAGCCATGATTTGAAGCCTGGGAGTCTTCAGTGATTCTAATCTAATGTTGTACTGCCTCTGAAAGCTACAAGTAGATGTTTGACTCAAGAGAAGAACATACTTGAAAGGTGATTGTGGAAGAGGCTTTGGAAATCCACTAGCCTCACTGCTTGCAAACCTGGGAAGATATTGAAACTCAAGTACCAAATAATTTGTATGATGAATCCATGAGGTTGTTAGTATTAGATCTGGAACCCGGATCTCCTTGGTCTCCTCTGTGCTATTTGAGGTCTCTCTCACTTTCCTCACATGACATAATCCATATTCTAATGTGCATTATTAATTTCCTACCCAGTTATGTTTTTTCTTTTTTTAATCCATGTCTTGTTATTCAACCATATCCTTTCCATATGGAGTTTGAAAGTCATATAAATTAAATGAGAACAACATGTTATGCAGAATGAGGGAAGGATTGCCTGGATTGTTGTTTTTATGTTTTTTTTAAAAGAAATAAATGACTTCAATCGCTAGGTATTTATGGAAAAACACTAGACTCTTTACAGATATCTTAATGCTCATAACATATTTTAATTGGTTTAACTAATAAAAAGCAACAATGTAAACAGAAGCCCAGGGATCAACTATTCTGCTAAATAAAGATGAATTTTTGGCTGGCATCTTTTGCAGGGGTTGGGTGGTGAGCCCCTGAATAGCGGGAGCCCTGGCAGAGCCGATCGGGACGTCAGTAGAGTGGCATCACAGGAAAATGCATCTTAGAGAGACTCGAGGGCTGTGAGCTTGGGGAAGAGACAGTTAAAGCCTCCCTGTGAGAGCGAGTTATATCACACAGCGCCAGTGCCAGGTCAGCAGTCTGGATGGAGCTCGGACGTGGCTGGTCGCGCCAGGCGGTGCCAAGCACCCCTGGCAGCCCTGACGAGATTTCCCAAATCCAAATTTCATTTTGCAGTCTGGGCGATGCGTTGACAACTGCCTCGCTAAAGGGACTGATAAGCTGCACTGGTGCTTCGCAGGAAAGCCACGTTGGAAGCACAAAACTCTCACGGCTGGGAATCTGCTGATGCTGTGACAAAGGGAGCCCTGGCGGAAAACCTTTCTCAGGTGAGACGAGGCTTCGGGCTGCGGCTGCTGGTTGTTTGGGCCGCGTCTCTGCTATGTGTATGTGGAAATGTCAGAGTGCCGTGGGCTGGACATTGCTCTCAGACAGATTGATTGCTGCGTGTCTTTCGCCATTTCCCTAATTCCTTTTCAAAAAAGAAAGAGCTAGGGCGATCTTGCATTTTGGTGATAAAGGCACCTCTAAAATCAGCGAGACAGTTTCAAAGAGAATTAAACTGATGAGGAATTCCAGATCCGACTCTGAGATGTGTCAGTAACAGAGCAGAATGTGATTAGCATGTCACTAGCAGGTGATTTCTCACAGTGCCTTTGGATTAATCCTGGAATGGTGGCGATGGACGATGCCAGGGGCTCTGGAGTGTTGAGTTCCAGTTCAGAACCTGATCTAAGGTTAAGAGGTAGCTGCATGGCATGGGGGGGAAAATCACATGACCCCTTGGTGTTTCGTTTCTTCATTGAAGAATGTGGTTAAATATTTCCTGCGACAGGTTAGAGCTCCTTGTGGGATAGAATTGTATCCTCTTTACCTTTGTTCACTGAGCCCTTGGCACAGTGCCTCGTGCTTGGCATGCCTAAAAATTGCCCATTGACTCACAGTGCTTTGGGATAGAAAAAGCAGCAAAAGAAATACGGGGTGAACTTGGAAAGAGCATGGGATCTAGGTTACAATCCCAGGGAAATCAGCCTCTCTGAGCATCTTTTCCATCATTTGCGAAATGAGCGGAGCTGTATTTTATTTTGCGGCAATTAAATTAGTTAAGGTATGAACAACCATGAGGCTACTGTCTGGCTTTTCAGTAGGTGCTACAGCCTTGGTTTCCTTAGCTTTGGATTATGTGGGAATCTGAGAGATAGATCTGAAGAAGGAAGAACAGGTGGGGAGTGAGCCCTGGGGTTTGGGATGACGAGGTTGTTGGAATGTTCCGGATGGAGCTCAGCCATGATGGACAAATGGGTATGATGGTGACCTTGAGCCATATCGAAATTGGGATCTGCCTCTAAGATGTCTGATCCACTGGATAGGGTTTGGCATTAGGAAGTCTCCTCCTACAAGCTCACAACAGGGCATGTATTTTGGTCTCAGTGTTTAGCAGATTCCTCTAGATTGCACCTCAAAATGAACTTTTTCAAAAGCAAATAGGACCATAATACTTTCCTAATTAAATCCCTGTAATGCCTCATCATTAGCTTTAGGGTTACTTTCAAGCTCCATCCTATGACCCCCTGAGGTTACTTGAGCATAAATGATCTCCATTCTCTTCCTCTTCTCTTCTTTTCTGGCCTTATTTCCAGTGACTCCCTTCTTCATGCTTTAGTGATGCTCATTCCTTGTTTTCACGTGCACACTCCATGATGTTTTTGCATCTTCCTGACTCTGTGCATGGTGGACTCTCTGCCGAAAACACCCCCTCCAGTAACCTGTGTGACCTCTAATCGTTGTGTAAGACTAAGTTTAGCTGTAGCTTCCTCCAAAAAGCTTCCTCCCTAAGCTCTCCAGTATTTTTTTCTTGTCCTGAAAGCACCCAGTGTTATTTCTGTTACAGAACATTAAATTGTAATTATCTACACACACACACACACACACACACACACACACACACACACACACTAATCTGTCCTTCTTGGGGGCGGGAATGATGTATTAGGCATCTTGGTACACCCAGCAGATAGCTCAGGGACTGGCACACAATAGGGAGAGTCTTGTCCAATTGCAGATAGAGAGCATCTAACCCCAGGAGGCTTCTGAGAATTTCACAGGTCACAAAAGAACTGAAAACCTTGTGAAGAACAGCAACAAAAAAAAAACCACACAAAAACTCAGGAAACCTAAGTAGATGACCAGAGCCCAATTAAAAAGACTGTGGGTGTTCGGGACGCTGCAGCTGGGAAGATTGAGGGGAACTGGTGTGTCGTGTCCACTGCAGGTAGAGAGATTCGTCCCAGGTTGGAGGGCTCCAGTATCTTCCGGGCCTCACCTGATGTGAGGAAGCTCTGCCCATCACTGCCTGCTTTGCTCAGCACCAGCTCTTGCCTGCACTAAACTGGGTAGTGTGGAGGCTAAAGGATGGAAACTAAAGATTGAAGTGAAAGATTGAATTCTAGGGCAGGCAGTGAGGGTCAAGCACTCAGTGAAAATATGTTGCATTTTAAAGCATTAATTCAAGCATTAATTTGCTCTCCGATAATAGTCAGTTGCAATTATGACTGGGATCGTGTGTACAAAGAGGGTTTTCAGGCTCCAACTTTGTCTCCAAATCAAAGTCAGAAGCCTCCTGGTGTAGAAAGTGAGGTGGGCTATCAGTCCGGGATCTGGATGCACACACAGCACTGCCCTCACTGGCAGAGGAAAGGTGCTCTGAGGTAGAGGAAAAATGATTTTATGATGCCTCCAGTTCTGCTTTGCTATTGCCTGAGCAGGAATCAATTTAAAGGCAAAGTTAGAACAGCACATATGACAAGGAGGATATACTAGTCTTTGGGTTGTGATAGAAATATATCCCAAACCAGTTTAATAAAGAAAGGAAATTTATTTGGTCAAGTGACCAGGAGGCTCAACATATGATTTTGCTTCAGGTTCAGCTGGATCCAGGGATCCAATGAAGTCAACAGATCCATGTCTTTTTTCCTATCTCTCAGGCAGACCTTCTTGAAAATTGATTTTATTCTAAGGAAAACAGTCTCTAAGTGATGGCAAATATGGGACCTCTGACAGTTCTAATTAGTGATTGCAATGATCAAAGAGTACCCAGCATCCTTTTTGACTTCATTTGGCTCCCAAGCCCATCCCTAAATGCAACCCTGGGTTAAGGAAATGCAGTGTTTTAACTGGCCAAAGTCCACTCCCCATGCCTACTCAGGGCAGAGGCCCCTGTCCAAAGAAGCACCCAGAAGTGCATGCAGATAAATCTCCAACTCTAGTGCTCTCCCGCATAGTTCAGAGGCTACTGGGCAAGAAGGAACCTTTGAAACTGCAAGACCAATTTCTCTCATTTCTGGCTTTATTAATTATTTTTGGACTGGGAAAGCACTATATAGTTATCGACTATGATTTGGAGAATAAAGAAATGTGAAGGATGAAAACAGAAACCATATTCAGTCCCCCAATGGACAGATGATTTCTCTAATCAGTTAATATTTTTCCTGAATAATTTGTTTTCTGTATAATTTAAAACATATTTACAATTTAAAGTCCTGAATTTTACCTTAACGATTTTCCTTTGCCATTCAGATTTTCTTGAAAATATCTTGAATGGTTGTACAGCATCCCCTAGCATGCAAGCATGCATTCCCCTAAATTCTTTTAGCCATTCCGCGATGATCAATTCCTTCTTTTTATAGGTGAGGAAATTGGTGCCCAGAGAAGTGAAATAATTTTCCAAGATCACACAGCCTTTTGGCAACAGAGCTAAAACAAGATTCCAGTCCTCTGATTCTATTTCTTACCTTCTCGAAGAAGTGAAATTTTTTATCTAAGTTCTCTATTTTCACATATCTGGAAGATATCCAAAAAGGATTAGATTTCGTGTGTA
>JAQZBX010091130.1:0-12425 GCA_029593785.1 Cabassous unicinctus
AAAAAAAAAAAAAGAAAGCTAAAAAAATTACCTCTTTTTAAATTATGTGCAAGATAATTCTGACTAAATATAAAATGTATTCAGTTTTAGGGACTTTTTTGTATTGTGATGCTTTATTTGTACATTTTTTTCCCCTTCCTGGGTGTAATTTTAATCTCTTGCCATTCATTAGTGTTATTTCATTGTAAACATTATTGTGCCAAATGTACTGTATTCAAAAGGATGTGAATGTGTATTGTTTTAGAACCTAATAAATACAATGACGTTAAATCTTATTTTTCTGTCCCAGTGAGCATTTTTTTCTCCTTTGTGAGTGCCAAAGTGGCACTAATGAAGTTTTTTTGCCTTTTGTGCATTTGAGATTCCAAAATTCCAAAACCTACACATGGGTTCAGCTTTTCCCTTCTATCTAAGATGCATAAATGATGCAAATAGACGTATTTGCATGCTCCCCTTTCCCACCCTGCCTTGCCTCTGTGCTTCTGTGTCTGCCATCACAGGGATCTAGAGGACCTGTGCAGACTGGGCTTAGCTTTGGGCATGGAACAAAACTGTCTTCTCTGCTTTGGAAGGCTGGAGGAGAAGCAAAGCAGGCAGCTCTGCCTTCTCATTCTTATCTTGCTAGAGGAGCAAATGCTGGGCCTCACAACCAGGGCCTCTTGGAGTCTCTTCAGGACTCGGGTTATTCGCCTACTGCTCAGAACTTGGGACCTTTAGGGTCCAAGAAAGTCCTCCTTGGCTAGGACCCCCTTGAAAGCTGTACTTGGAGTACAGGCTGGACAGTGGTCCTGTGTGTCAGCTAGTGCCCACCTTCCTTGTTCAGCCAGTAATTTGTGGCAATCACGGTGACTCCTGGGCTCTCCAGATTCCTCAATGCTGGGATCCTTCTCCACCATTCCCATAATGTTGCAAGGTTCCTCCTCTTCTTTCTGCAACACAGAATTCAAGAATGTTTGAAACTCAAAAAGTACATGCTTGACTACACCACAAACTCCTATTAGCCAAAACTCCCTGTCCGTAAGAGTTATGGAGATGGCTGAAGTTTTACTATCTGTCATCCTAAGATGAGGGGATGGCCTAATTTCATCACACAAAGTCATTTCTTTATAAGCCTTCCGATGTCTTGGCTATATCATCTTGAGTACGTTCTCCCTCTCACAGCTTTCCCTCTCTCAACAACATCGCCAACCTACCTGGAAATAAAAGCATGGATTGCCAGACCCACCCCAAGAATAAGAGTATGTCTATCACATAGTTTCCTCTATCATTCAGACAGCTGTTCCTAAGTAAAGTGGCCCAAGAAGGAGAAAGTTTTCCATCAGCTTGTCTGTCTGATCATGAATTTAAATAAAAATCGGGAGAAATGAATTAAAGGAGCTGTTCTACAGATAATTGTACACCAGTGTTCACACAGCATTATTCACAATAGCCAAAAGGTGGAAGCAACCCAAGTGTCCATCAACAGATGAATGGATACACAAAATGTCGTACATCCATACAATGAAATATTATTCAGCTGGAAAAAGGAATGAAGTTCTAACATGCTATGACATGAATGAACTTTGAAGACATCATGTTTGAGTGAAATAAATCAAACACAAAAGAACATAGAGAGTATGAGTCCACTTATATGAAATAACTAGAATATGCAAATTCAGAGACAGAAAGTAGCGTAAAGATTTGTGTGTGTGGGGGGGTGGAGTTAATACATAAAGGGTGCATGGTTCCTGTTTGGAGTGAAGGAAAAGTTTTGATAATAGATGGTGGGGATGTTAAAACATTGTGAATGTAATTAACACCACTGGATTGAATGCTATGGGGTGATTGAATTGTGAAATTTTATGTTGTATTTATGTTACTACAATTAAAAACAAAGGCTAAAGAGACAACAACAAATGCAATTCATCATCCTAGACTGTCTCTAATAATGGAAGAGAAAATATGCAAAAGTACATTATTGGGACAATTGCAAAAAGGAATATAGACTATATGCTTTATATCAATGTTAATTTACAAGGGAAATTAGAAAATACTTAGAGACAAATGAAAACAAAGACACAACATGCCAAAATTTTTGGGATGTACTGAAGGCAGTGCTCAGAGGGAAATTTATAGTTGTGAGTGTCTACATTTAAAAGGAAGAAAGATCTCTAATTAATAACCTAACTTCACATCTTGAAGAACTAGAAATAGAGAACAAAGTAAAATGTGAAATTAGCAGAAGAAAGGAAATAATTAAGATTAGAGTGGAGATAAATGAAATAGGAGGTAGAGAAACAAGAGAATAAACAACAACAAAATAAGGTGTTCTTTGAAAAAATCAATAAAATTGACAAAGCTTTTGCTAGACTGACAGAAAAAAGAGAAAAGACGCAAACAACTAAAATAAGAAAGGAAAATGGTGATATCACTACTGATCTTATAGAAATAAAAAAAGATTAAAGAAGAATTAATAACAATACTTCTCAAACTCTTTCAAAGAATTCAAGAGGAGGGAACACTTCTTAAGTATCTATGAGGCCAGCCTTACTTGATACCAAGGCCTGGTAAAAATATCACAAGAAAAGAAAATTACAGACCAATTTCCCTTATGAATATAGATGCCAAAATCCTTAACAAAATACAAGCAAACTGAATCCAACAGCATTTTAAAAAGACTGTATACCATGACCAAGTGGAATTTATCCCAGGAATGCAAGGGTGGTTCAAAATACGAAAATCAATCAATGTAATACACTACATAAATAGAATGAAGGGGAGAAAACTACATGATTATCTCAATAGATGCTGAAAAGACTTTGGTAAAATCCAGCCCCTTTTCTTGATTAAAAACACTCAGAAAAGTAGGACTAGAAGGGAGCTTTTTCAGCATGCTAAAGGCCATCTATGGGAATGGAAAACAAAAAACAAAAAACAAAACTAATATCATATGCAATGGTGAAAGAGTTAAAGCTTCCACCCAAGAGCAGGAACGAGTCAAGGATGCCCACTTTTTACCACTGCTATTAAATATCGTACTAGAAGTTCTTGCCAGAGCAATTAGTTAAGAAAAAGAAATACAAGGTAGTCAAATTGGAAAGGAAGAAGTAAAACTATCTCTATTTGCAGATGACATGATCTTATATATAGAAAATCCAATGGAATCCATGAGAAAATATTAGAGCTAATAAAGTAATTCAGCAAAATGGCAGGGTACAAGGCCAACACACACACAAAAAAACAATTGTGTTCCTATACACTAGCACTGAACAAACCAAATGGGGAAATTAAAGAAAACAATTCCATTTACAATATCATCTAAAAGAATAAAATATCTAGAAACACATTTAACCAAGGACACAAAAGACTTGAATACACAAAACTTCAAAACACTGCAAAAAGAAATTAAAGAGGACCTAAATAAATAACAAGGCATATCATGTTTATGGATTGGAAGAGTTAATATTGTTAATATGCTGATATTCCCCAAAGCAATATACAAAATCAAATTCAATGCAATCCCTATCAAAATTCCAGCAATCCTTTTTGCAGAAATGGAAAAACCTATCTTCAAATTCATAAGAAACTGCAAGGGGCCCTGACTGAAAAAGAAGAACAGGGTTGGAGGACTCACTTCCCAATTTCAAATTATACTACAAAGTGACAGTAGCCAAAACAGAGTGGTAATGACACAAAGATAGACAAACAGATAAGTGGGACAGAATTGAAAGTGCAGAAATAGACCCATAGATCTATGGTCAATTTATTTTTTACAAGGCTGCTAAGTACATGCAGTAGGGAAAGAATAGTCTCTTCAACAAATGGTATTGGAAAAACTGGATATCCACATGAATAAGAATGAAGTTAGATACCTCCCTCACACCACATACAAAAATCAACTCAAAATGAATCAAGGACCTAAATATAAGCACTAAAACTATGAAACTCTAAGAAGATAACATAGGGGCAAATCTTCATGACCTGTCATTAGGCAATGGATTCTCAGTTATGAAACCAAAAGCAGGAGTAACAAAAGAAACAATAGATAAATTTGATTTCATCAAAATTAAAAACTTTTGTGCATCAAAGGACAGTATTACCAAGAAAGAGAAAAAAGACAACTAACAGAATGAGAGAAAATTGTTTCAAGCCATATATCAGATAAGGGTTTAATATTGAGACTATATGGAGAACTTTTACAATGCAACAACACAAAGACAACCCAATTAAAAAATGGGCAAAGGACTTGAATAGACGTTTCTCCAAAGGAGATAAACAAATGACCAATAAACACATGAAAAGATGCTCAATATCATTAGCCATTAGGAAAATGCAAATCAAAACCACAATGAGGTACCACTATATACTCACAATAATTTAAAGAATAGAAATTAACAAGTGTTGGAGGGAAGCAGATGTGGCTCAAACCCTTGGGTGCCCACTTACCACATGGGAAGTCCCAGGTTCGGTTCCGGTGCCTCCTAAAGAAGACGAGGAAGACAGCAAGCTCACGCGAGGGGCTAGCGCAGCGAGCTGATGCAACAAGATGATGATGCAACAAGTTGACAACGCAACAAGGGAAAACAATAAGAGACACAACAAGGAGGGAGCGGAGGTGGCTCAAGTGATTGGGCACCTCCTTTCCACTTTGGAGGTCCCAGGTCCGTTTCCCGGAGCCTCCTTAAAAAATGAAGATGAGCAGACAGCAAGTGCAAAACAGCAAGGAAGGTGGGTGGAGAAATAAATAAATAAATCTTGAAAAAAAAAAGTGTTGGAGAGGATGCAGAGAAATTGGAACTCTAGTGCATTGTTGGTGGGAATGTAAAGTGGTGCAACTGCTGTGCAAAGCAATATGGCAGTTCCTCAGAAAGTTTAATATAGAATTATCATTTGACCTGGCAATCCCAGTTCTAGGTATATACCCAAAGTGAAAACAGGGTTGCAAACAGATACTTGTACACCAGTCTTTAGAGCAGCATTATTCACAATAGCCCAAAGCTGCAAACAACCCAAGTGTCCATCAACCAATGAATGGATGAACAAAATGTGATTGTATTAATTTCCTGCCTGCTAAAACAAGTACCATACAATGGGTTGACTTAAAAATGGGAATTTATTGATTTATAGTTTTGAAGCTAGGAGAAATCCAAAATCCACGCATCATCAAAGTGATGCTTTCTCCCTGAAGTCTAGCATTCTGGGGCTGGCTGCCAGTGATGCTTGGGCCTTGGATTTTCTGTCACATGCCAATGCCCATGGTGATGTCTTCTTTCTCCTCTGGGTTCCATTGGCGTCCAGCTTCTTCCCATACTTTCTCTCTGTCTGAATTTCATGCTGTTCATAAAGGACTCTAGTAATCCAGATCAAAGCCCAACCTAATTCAGTTGAGCCACACCTTCACTGAAGTACCATCATCAAGAGATGCTGCTAGAAGCCAGGGGTGCAGAGAGGCAGTGACCAGGAGGGTGCTGGAGGGGGCTTCTGGGATTCAGGTTAAGCTTTGTTTCCTGAACTGGGAGCTGGCAAATGGGCATGTTCCCTTTGTGATCATCCACTGAGCTGTACCCTTATGAGCTGTGCACTTCCCTGTATGTGTGTTATTCTTCAATAGAACAAAACAAAGCAAAAAAATGTTCCAACAACAAGAAAAAAATCTGGGAAGATCTTTGCATTTAACAAAAACAAAACAAAACAAAAAAAAATGTTCAACACCAACAAACAATGTAGGATGACATTTGCCTTTTACCCTGAGGGATGGAACCCTCTGCTGGATCCTTAAACTGCCTCACGTCTCCCTGCTGTCTTAGAGGCGTCTTGGTGGCCTGACCTCTGTAACAGCCTGACCCTGCTGCTGGAACAGCATCATACTTCCCCAGGTGGACCTTTCCTACAAGGTGTTGTCCTTAGGGCTTCTAGAATGGTCACAAGACTCTTCTGTGCCTGCTTGCTAATTACACGTCTGCCTGTGTCTTGGAATGTGTACTGAGAGGTCATTGGGGGGAGAAGCTAATGCTCTCCCCTCTCACCTCTCCCAGCTACAGCTCCAACAAAAAGAACCCAGGGGTTTTGCATTAGTCTTGGCTCAGTAGTCCACAATGACCAACCAAGATTTGGTTTCAGCTCTTTAACCTTGAGCAGGCCCCTGGACCTTTCTTAATCTGTTCCCTCATTTGTAAAATGGTGATACTCCAACCTACTCCCTGGGAGGCCTGTTGTGAAACATCACTGAGATAAAAGCTTCCCCAGCTCAGTGTCAAGTACTGTTATACCTATTATTTCCCCTCCCCCCAGCACCCCCCTCCTTTCCTTATCAGAGCTCAGCCTGCATCACAGGTTGCAGAAGAGGGGCTTGGTCCAATGTGGGCATTTTTCTGTGCTCTCTGATTTGTCTTCCCTCATCCTCCGGATGTCTTTCCCATTGGCACTCCCAGGGCACCTGACACACCCCACACCACCACTGAAGGACTCTCTCTGGGTCAGAAAGGAGGCGCAAGCAGCGCAGCCCAGATCCTGGCCCTCAGTGAGCTTACATCTAGCAGGAGACAAGACAGGCCAATGCAGAACAGGCATAAAAGACAAGCAAGAGGGACAAAGAAAGCCCTGCAGACAATGCCAAGAAAGTCCAGAGAGAAGTTAGGGTTGCCTTATCAAGGCAGGCTTCCAGGAAGAGGCACTGGTGAGGGGGCCCTGGAGGGTGATGAGGATGTGCTTAGGCAAAAGGTGGGGAAGGGTCTTCCAGGTAGAGTGGCCAGAGCCCTGAAGCAGCCTTCACTTCATTTCTCAACATGAGCTTGTCAAGGTCAGGGGAAGAGTTTAAAGCGGTTTGATGGTCTCTGAGTCTCTAACAGAGCCCAACCTACCCCTTCGATAAAGGCTCCCTGGTCTTCGTGTGTGATGGGAGATTTCCTGTTTCACCTCCTACTCTGCCCCATTAGATCATGGAAATGCTGCCTGGGGGCTGAGATAAGGTCCTTTATGTACCACATGCTTCTCAGGCCTTGTGCACGTTGGAGCAGGTGGTCACCCGCTGGCTGCTTTGAGAGGCTCTGAAGAGACTCCTTTCCTGGGCACCAATACCTGCCATTCCACCATCCATGTTTCAGTCTTTAGGCTATTAATAGTTTTAGCTTAACATTTATTGTCACCTTTGTGCCAGATACTACACTAAAAATAAATAGCCTATTTAAATTTCACAAAAGTCGCATGAAATACTCTATCCCCAGTTTAAAGATGAGGAAACTGAGGTTCAGAGAAGTTATAGAATGTATTTAGTCCTTATAACTCCATGAAACTGTTGTATTCTTTTTGTTTGTTTGTTTGTTTGTTTGTTTTTCAGAGACAAACAGTTTAACAACTAAGCAGGGTGGTTAGTACAGCATGGTTAAACAGGGTATACATAAACACATACATATCCACAAAATGTATTCTTATGCCCTTTCTACAGATAGGAAAACTGAAGCTTGCCCAAGCTGCCAGACCTGTGACAGGTCAGTTCTGGCTTACACCAGAGACTATCCAGAGAGTTCTCACCCACAGGTATGGTGACAACAGAGCAGCACAGAACTATCCATTCATGCACTTATTCCACAACCTTTTATGGAGTCCCTACTATGTGCTAGCTCCTCATCTAGACGCTTGAGATACATAGTGAACAAAGACAAAAACTCCTGCCCTTGCAGAACTGAATTGTGGAGGGGGTGGGGAGTGGTTGGTTGTGTAGACAGACAAACACTGTAAACATTATCATTAAGAAAATTATATAATCTGTTAGAAGACCCAGGCTACCCTCGCATTTGAAGCAAGAGTATGAATAGAGGATCACATACCACATGGCTAAATTTTTTAAAAGTTATAAATCAAGCTATTGTTAAATAAAATATCCTCGTCTCTTGACAAATAAACCTTCATATCAACCTGGAAGGCCAGTCCTGAATTTAGAGTTCTGAGACTCTTGGGAGTCTCTCCCTGGCACGTGGCTGCCTGGGGGGAGCTGGCCCCACCTCAGGCCCCTCCTCCTCTTCCCACCACTAAGGCCTGTGCTTAGGTGTGTGGACATTCCCATGCTCATGTCCAGGTTCCATCCACACCCCCTGGCCAAAGGCACACTTGCTGGGGATGGCTCACTCTGGGAGGATGGACCCACGGACAAGCTTCATGCAGGTCTGAAGGTGGGCTCTGGGGCACAAATTGGGCAGAGAATTGCAGCATCCTGGTACCCAGAAGGTGGTCTAAAAGGGGGTCTGCAGGCTCCTTGATCCTTGGAAAGGGGAGCAGCTGGAGGAGGGCCAGGGAGGGCCCACTAAAGCACAGGGCCTGGTCTGTAGGACTGAACTAAGGTGACGTGTGCTGGAGAGAAGTAAAGCACGGCTAAGGGGATCACAAGTGTGGCGTGAAGTGGTTGCAACTTTCAATAAGGCTAAACTATATTCATAGGTGATTAAAAGAAGGGACAAATGCATGAACCAAGGAAAGCTCTTGTACAGTTCCCAGGAGTGCCCCAGAAGAGCAGACTGGCAGGATGGGGTGTGGGAAGTGGCAGGCACAAGAAGAGCCTCCTGGGAGTTCACTCAGTCTTCTTTTTTCTGCTGTGGAGGCCAAATCAAATAGACCCTGCCAGAGGAGACCTTCCTTTGGGATTTTGATCCCACTACACAGCAGTCCGGGAGGTGGTTTTTCCGGGAGGAAAACAATGTTGTGATTATGTAATGGTTGCTGGGCCCCAGCCCCCTGCCCCCTCTGAGTTTTCAATGGTGCTGGAGGGCTCTGCCTCCACCCAAGGTATATCTTTTTCAGATTATCACCAGTTATACTATAACTACCTCACTCCCACATTATTGTCCTGAGAAAGAAGGGTGGGAAAGCGAGGAGAGAATGAGGGAGGAGAGAGATGCAGGCTGAGATCAGGAGGAAAAAGGCTTGGGGGGAGGCAGCAGCAGCCAGTGTTTAGGGCCCTTGGCTGCTCAGGTGAGCTCTGGGTGTTGGTTCTGTCCCAGCCCCGAGAAATGGAAATGTTAATCAGTTGGCTTTGTGCCTCCAGCTCTTGAGCTGCTATAAGGAGGCTCCAGTGAAGGGGGAAGTGAAGCCCATCCTAGAAGGCACCCTTCCCTGGGGGACAAGAGCAGTGACACAGTAGACCATGCTGAGGGTCCCATGAAGTCAGAGCCAGGATGGGCCGGGAGGACCCTTCCCCACCCTCATTCAAGGCCCACCCACTGAGCCCAGGTCAGCCTCTCCTGAGCATCGCCCAGGTGTGGTAGGACTGGCCGGCTTTGACCTGGCCAACACCTTCAAAATCATGGTCCCTGCTATTGTTTTTGCTCAATGGCTTTGCCTTTCACTCCATCCAGCCCAACCCGCCCTGGGGGGTATTTAAATCTGCATTCCTGTGATATTGGGGGGCAGGAGGCCACTGTTCCTGGAGAATCCCAGTGGGGCAGGAGGAGCAGAGGCTGGCTTGGTGGTGATAAGTGCTGCCAAAGGTAAGGTGGGTGGGACCAGTAAGAAATTCTGCTCCATCTGCCACCTATACCTCCCCCTTCCCGAAGGGAAAAAGGGAAAGCCTAGAGCTGAGCCCAGAGGAGCTGGGGACAGGAATGTGCTGTAGGAGGTGGGGAGGGGTCAGCAGCACTGGCTGGGAGTGATGATTTGGCTGGAGAAGGGAAGCTGAGTTGATTATTTGGGGAAGAGATGCGCTTCTCTTGCCCAGGTCCTCTGCCCTCAGCGCTCACTTGGAGGGAGCGACATGGCCTGCGATGATGCCGGGCAGCGCAGGGCACCCTTCCACCCTCTTGGCCACTGGCAGCCACTAGTGAGGGCTCTCGGGCCTAGACAAACGATGGCTGTCTAAGCAACACTACCGGCATGGGGCAGATCCGCGGCTGCAATTGAGATTTGAATCTGGAGTTGATTGACGCCAAAAACACGTCTCTTCCCACCCTGCTCTTCACACACCAACAGTCCCTCTTTCCAGGGAAATTCCACCTCCAGTTGAAATCCTTGTAATTGACAGAATTAGACTTGTGTTGTGCTTTCTAATGCTGTGGATGTGAACACAAAGGCACAGCCAGGAATCAGCGCAGGGATCTTCAGAGGTCCTTTCTGCCCTTTCCCACCCTTCTTCCCCTGCCACCTCCTAGCAGGGCACTAAAAGCTGGTTCTCAAGTTCAACAAAGCCTGTGTCCTGCATCCCAGACACCCCTCCCCATCACCAAAAAAAGAAACCACCCCCATGGACTATTCCAAGCAGGAAGCCAAGTTTTCAATTCACTGGAAAACAGGAAATGCCTCCAAGGGCCTGAAGTCTTTTTAGCCACTGTGCCCTTTATGCAGGGTCTGCGCCCCAGGCCAGCAGCTGAGGACAGCCTAGACACACAACCACCCCAGCCCCCAGCCCCTGGAGCATGACTCCTTCATCCCCTACTCAGGACACTGGACACTGTAGACTAGGGCAATGGCGCTGAGGATACCAAGGGCACTGGGTCAAGCAACAGAGGGGCCATTTAGCTTTGCAAGGAGAAAATACTGCCAAGAACTGAGACCTCTCACCCCAGCCAGACTCACCTCCAATCCCAGTCAAAGGCTGGCCGACCCCCAGTCTCAGTGAGACACTCATCCCTAGCCCTTACCAAAGAGTGACTTCCTAACCCCTTCCAAAGATTGAAAGATTGACTTCCCATCCTGGCTACAGACTGACCCTCTAACCTTGACTGTGTCAGAATCTAACTTTAATGCTAGTTACAGTTTAGCTCTCTAACCTGACCACAGACTGAACTCGAACCCTCACCAGCCTCCTCTGTCCATTCACAATCACAATCACGTATTGAGCTTCTACTGAGTAACTGGCACTGTGAGCCTAGCATTGTGCTCACAGACCCAAGCCTGGGGAAGAGGCAGGCCCCGTGTATGAGTTCTAATGTGCGGCAGATGTGAGTAGGGAGGTTGGGACCTTGTCTTAGACCCCTTCACTGTCTCTAACTTGCTAGGTGACCTTGGGTGGGTCCCAACATCCCCTGGGCCTGGGTCTCAGTGCAGTCCTCTGCAGTGGGGCAAGGACCCAGATGGTCTCTGAGTCCCCGTATTAGTTTGCGATAGGGCTGCCAATGCAATATACCAGAAATGTGTTGGCTTTTATAATGAGAATTTTATTAGGGAAAATCTTATGGTTCTGAGGCTATGAAAATGTCCAAATCAAGGTATCATCAGAGATGTTTTCTCACCAAAGGTTGGCTGCTAGCAGATTCTGGAGTCCTGCCACATGATGAGGCAAGATGGTGGGTCTGCCAGTCTCTCACACTCTCCTCTTGAGCTCAGCTTGGGCAATCAGGCATCTCTCCCAGATGGCAGGTCTTAAGTCTCTCTACTTTCTCTTCGAGCTCAGCTGTTGGCAATTAGACATCTCTCCCTGGGCATGGTCAACTTGAGCCTCTAAGACAGGGGTTCTTAACAAGGGGTCTGTGAGCTTGAACTGAAATAAAAAAAAAAAACATTATTCTTGTGGGGATATGTTGGTGTGGGTGTGAAATATTTATTAAATAATACACCATATATTGTGGACTAAGTAAGAGGACTTTGGTTTTCACCTGACTGGCAAAGTGGTCCATGGTACAAAAAAGGTTAAGAACTCCTGCTCTAGAGTCTTCTCTGTCTTTCTGCAGCTCTCACATGGCAGGGCCAAAATGGGCTTTCTCTGTCTCTCTCTTCCTCTTTGTGAATTTCTGCTTTCAGTTCTCAGTTTATACAAGACCCTAGCAAGAGGGTGGAGACCCACCCTGGGTCACACCTCACTGACTTAGTCCAATCAAAAGCCATAAATCAATCTAATCAAGTTATCTAATCAAAGGTCCCTTAACTGAATTTAATGCAATCAAAGGGCCCCATACCTACAGGAATGGATTAGTTCTAGAACATAATCTTCTTTGGGCTTTACAAAGTTCAAACCATCACAGTCTCCCTGCAATGGCACATGCCAGCAAGGTGTCTAGGATGTGAGGCATCCATATCAGAGTCTGTGCTACCTTTAGGAGTAGAAAGCCAGACTGGATAGGATGGAAGAGATGGGGCACTGCCATTTCTGCATGGTAGAAGGGATAGAGGAATCCCTCCATGTGAGCATTGCTCTTCTGGTTCCACTACAAACTTGTGCAGCCCCAAGGACTGCCCTTCATTCTTTCGGCCTCATTTTTTCCATCTGTGAAAAGGGCTGTGATTCCAGCAGTTCAGGAACTTTTGAGAGTGGACAGATAGGCCTGTATGCACATGTGACAATAAAGAGAAAAGACTTTTCATTTACTAAAAGACAAAGTCAGGTTTTGGCTGTCTATGTGTTGATCCAAAAGGTAGAGAGACCAGGGTAATTTGTGATGTCAGTTGTTTGAACCCCAGGGAAAGAGCTACAAGGTTACAGTTTGATTCCCAAAATAGTACCAGGATAGGGGCAGGTAGGAGTG
>JAQZBX010091131.1:0-12751 GCA_029593785.1 Cabassous unicinctus
AAAAAAACATAGGACTGTACAACACAGTGAACCCTATTGTAAATGATGGACTATAGTTATTAGTACAATTTTGAAAGTGTTTTTCATTAATTATGACAAGTATACTACACTAATGCAAGGTGCTAATAATAGGCTGGTATATGGGAAAATACATCCTGTTGTAAACTATGGACTATACTTAATAGTACAATTGTAATATTTTTTCATCACTTGTAACAAAGGAACCATGCTAATGCAAAGTGTTAATAAATGGGGGGGGATATATGTGAACACAGTATGTTTCATATGATTTTTCTGTAAACCTATTAATTCTCTAATTATGTTTTTTTTTAATCAAATGAAGTTAGACTTATGTATACAATGTACCCTAAAGGATAAAAACAATATCTAAAAACAAAGAGTTCTAACTAACAGGGTAATGGAGAAGAAATATATGCTTAATTAATCAAAATGAAAGCCAAAATTAGCATACAAAGTAAAACAAATCAAAAGAAAAACTAGCAATATGATATAATTGAACCTAAACATATCAATAAGGACAATTAATATAATAAGTACAAATAATAAAATGTCACATATATTAATAGAGGGAAAATTTTTAGCTTTCCTTGTAGGAATATATATGACCTTAAACTTTCCCTTTTGACCACTGCCATACACATATAATAGCTCTGCTAGTTACAAATACCATGATATGCTTTCACCATTTCTATTCATTTTCAAAGATTTACAAAAAACCTTTCTACCAGTTCTGCACAGTTTACCCCTCACCTTTTTATTCTCTACTTTCTTTCTATTTTCTGGTGACCTATATTCTAATTATTAACTGCATGAGTTTACACAATATATTTAGTTCATAATAGCACAATCATACAGTATTTGTCCTTTTGTGTCTGTCTTGCTTCACTCAGCATAATGTCCTCCATGTTCATCCATGTTGTCATATGCTTCATGACTTCATTTCTTATTACCTCTGTTTAGGAAAAAGGATAGCAGCTATGTACAGCAGAGGAAGCATACAGGGATTGAGAGATCATGAGTTTTTTCTTATTATTATTATTGGAATAATGAATGATTGCAGTGATGAAAGCATAAATATGTGATTATACCAAATACCATTGACTTGACACTTTGGATGGATTTATGCTTTATTAATATGTATCAATAAAGTTGATTTAATTAAAAATTAAAAATTAAAAACTCAAGCAGAGTAAAATAATTTGAGTCAGACTATTAAATAATATGTTCTTATATTATTAAATGCATAAGGTCAATTTGAAACATTATGCATTTAGGTTCCATTGGGTATTTCAATGTGTGATAAATTAGTTTACTAATGTGATATATTAGTATGTCACTGAATATATTTATAATATACCACATTAAAAGAAGAAGAGCTTCTCTGATAGAGTAAAAAAAAACTTCTTCGTGTATACTTCAAACATGCATATATATAAAAAATAATTGAAAATAAAGAAACATAGTTATAAAATGCTAATACTAATTGAAAGAAAGGTGGAATGGTTAAATTATTAAATTATTATCAGATAAAGTAGATTTCAGTGCACAATATTATCAGATTTAGTGAAAGATATTTCAGAGTGATACGGGCCTCACTTCATTAAGATGACATAAATAAATCCCAAACTTATATGCCTTCAAATAACAGCTACAAAATACATGAGAAGAAACTGGTAAAACTGCCAGAAGAAGTATATTTAGGAACAATTAGAATTTAAAATTTTGATACCCATCCTCTCTTCATTGATATCTGAGAACAAAGATGATATTCTGTTGGAGTTTCAGTTTTTTGAACTTTGTAAAGATTTCCCTTATACTCCTCAGTATATCATCTATTTAACAAAAGTCCAGGTACATATTAAAAAATGTAAAATCAGTAATTTAAGGGTATAGAGTGCTACAAATACCAGTTAGGACTCATTGAAAAAATTCATTGCTCAAGTCTTTTACCTATATTTATTTTTATCTCTTCATTTTATGAGTTGTTGAAGCTTGTATTAGTTAATGACCACCAGAGAAACAGAATTGAAAAAAATATATTTATATATATAATGTAAATACTATTAAATTTATTAAAGAAATTGGCCACATGACTGGCTGCAGATGGGAAAGTCCAAATTGCATAGGACAGGTCACAAACTGGGAACTTCCATGAAAGTTTTTGATTAATTCCCTAGGAGAACCTGGTTGACTGAAGCAGAGATAGAAATTCTCTCTTCTGACTACTGAAATAATCAATTTTCTTTTTAAGGCTTTTAACTGATTGGATATGAGGCTTCTTTCATTGAAGACAATCTCCTTAGCTTATTGTAGATGTAATCATCCACAGATGCAATCAACTTAATGATTTAAATCCAGAAAATATCCTCACAGTAAAAATCCTTCCAGTACTTGCTTGACCAAACAACTGGTCACCATAATCTATCTAAGTTGACATATGAATTTCACTGTCACAGAGCTATACCTGAAACTGTTTAATTATGGTAGTGTTTTTCCATTTTTCCTTTTAGTTCTTCTAATTTTGCTTTATATATTGTGATTTTATCTTATTATGCCCAAATAGTTGCTGTGGTATTAATCTGAATATATTTTCAAAATGAACTTTATAAAGTGTCATGGTAAAGATGGCTGTTTCTATTAGAGAATTGGTCTCCAAGGTGACTAGTACCTAATGGGGTATCAATTGTTTGAAGAATAAAATCTAAGAACCATTGTTTAAATGTCTTGTGCTACCATTTTATTAAATAATAATATTTACACATGACTTGCTATACAATGCTTTTCTACAATGCAAATAAAATAATGAAAAAATGCATAGATGTATATGAGAGAACGTAGTATTATTTTACTAAAAAGGCTATGTAATAAAAAGAAAGCTGGGAGTGGATGTAGCTCAAGTGGTTGAGCACCTGCTTCACGAGTTCCTGGGTTTGATCCCTGGTACCTGCTAAGAAAAAAGGAAACAAGTGCAAAAAAGAAAAAGAGAAAGAAACAACTTTCCTTGGGGAGCAGATGTAGCTCAGTGGTTGAGTACCTGCTTCCCATGCACTAGGTCCTGGGTTCAATCTCTGGTACCTCCTAAAAAAAAATAAATAAAAAGCTTTCAGACAGAATAATATTTTACAAAGCCATATATTTCAGCATTTAACTATCACATAAGCACCTTGTGTTAATAGAATTTAAGAGAATGTTGGTTGTAATTAGTGACAGTCATCTATCCAATGTACATATCCAGAAACTGAATCTGTACTATTTTAATGAATTTCTCTGCAAGATTGCATGTGTTTGTGAAATTTTCCAGTATGGAAAGCCATATTTGTTATTCACTGGAGAGTACTATGACTAATTCAAAGGTTATTATAGGGATATGGATCATAATTTATGAGAAACATAAGAAAGTCTACTTAAATACAAAATTTTATGATTTCATCCTCTAAGTATAATGAAAGAATGCATCAGAAGTAATACATAAAAAATAAAAAATAAAACCATTTTTGTTTCCTTGGAATAGAGAGCTTAATGACTCAAAATATATAATCTTAAATTGCTAAGCTTACAGTGAATTTCATTTTATAAATAATGATATTTACATGGGATAAAAATAATTATTTTTGAAAATTTAGACTGCTACATTTAAAAAATAAGTAAGTTATGACTGATTTTTTTTTTCACTCACCACAGCTTTCTCACATTTTAGGAGGACAGACCATTATGCCATGCCCTTGATATTGATGATTTTACTTATGAACATCATTCTTGTGAAATTGAAACTTAGCTTAGTGTTATATATTGCCTAAGAGTTACTTCCTGAAAGCCTCCTTTTTGCTCAAATGTGGCCTCTTTCTAAGCCAAACTCAGCATATAAATGCACTACCTTCCACCCTCGATGTGGTACATGACTCCTGGGAATGAGCCTGCATAGCACTAAGGGATTATTACTAAGTGCCAACTAGGAATGAATCCAGAAAAAGACCTTGACCAATTGGAGGAAATATTAAATACAAGTGATATATTTCAGTTCACTTTTAGATGTCAATTCAGGTCACCAAAGATGGAAATGGGAAAGAAATTTAATTTTGCAACATATTTTAATGAATAACATCAAAATGGGAATTGTTTCAAACAATTATACTTTTTTTTTCCTGAATAAAGCATTCTCCTCATAACTCTCTTTACAGCCTGATTCATCTGCTTGTTTCTAAGAGTATATGTTACCAAATTCAAGAATGGAGGGACTATAGAATAGAACACTGAGGTGATCATGACGTGAATTGTGGGTGAGTTGAAGGTTTGCTTAATAAGCACAGAACCAGCTGAGCTGATTATGATAGTTATCATGAGGATGTGAGGGACACAAGTGGTAAAGGCTTTCCCTTGTTCTCCTCTGGTTGGAAACTTGAGCACGGTAGAAAATATGCAAATATAAGACATGGTGATGAAGGCACAACAGCCACCAATGAATACAGCAGAGACAGTAATTAAATAACGTTGCTTAGGATGTCAGAGCAGCATAAATAAATAAAAACATGAGGAAGATCTGAGAAGTACATCCAACCATGGAGATCTCTCTGTTGTCATGGAAGAAGATGACACGTGCCTAGGGTATTGTTACATAAATATAGCACATATCTATAGCAGACAGATTCCTAAGACGTGTGTGTGATGGTTCCAATCAAAGGTAGCTACTGTGACAAGAAGATTCCCCATCAGGGTTGCCAAGTACATCAGTAGGAATAGCATGATGTGTAAGACTCTGAGCTCCCACACATCAGAAAATCTGGTACAAAGGAATTCAGTCACTGTGGTAGAGTTAGACATCTTAAAATTTAACTTGATCAAAAAGAAACAGACAATACCTAAAAGTCGTGGAGATTCAACACATAGAAGAAATTTGCCTAACTACGTTTATTGTCATATTAATCCAATTTTATTCTCTCTGGTTTGTTTTGGTTAGTAGGATATAATTTAATGTTTCCTCATATTCCTTTAGTCTCCCTGCTTATGATACTTATTTCTAGGCCAGGGGTAGCAGTAAAATATAATCTTTAAGAGTTTGTATGTTTGCATGTATTTCTGTCACTTACTTTTTTTTTTCTATTGTGGGTAAAAACAAATTTTTCACAATCCAAACCAATATTTGTAAAATGAGATATAAATATACAAGCATATATGTGCATTTGCTTACATAAATGTTACCTTTTTATTTATTTTTTAAAAGATTCTTAGATTACACAAATGCCACACAAAAACCACAGGGATTCCCAAGTTCTCCACCTCCCACACCTCCCACAACATCCCACATAAACATCTTTCATTAGTGTGGCACATCACCTGTAATGGATATACACATCCTGGGGCTTTGCCACTAAGCGTAGACCACAGTTCACAACATAGTCCACACTTTCTCCCACACAGTTCTGCATGGTGTATGCTGCTGTAAAATGGTCTATATCTGTCGCTGCAATGTCACTCAGGGCAACCCCCAAGTCCTGAAAAAACCACTGTATTACAACTGCCTTTCCCCTTCATGCCCTGAAAACATCTATTGGCCACTGGCTCCACCCCACTGTTATAATTACTTTTTATAAACCTTATCTTTTGGGTGGTAAAGGTTTATCTGGAAGATTAAAATATTAGAATAGGTAATTTCTATGCTTCCCTGTCTCATTAGTAATATGCCAAGAATGAGTAGTATTTATGATTATACAATGACCATACAGAATATCAGTAGAGATTTGAGGGAACTAGTAATTTAGGGCCTATCAAAATTTTATAAATTACAATTCATTCCCTGAACACCAGGTAGAAAATTATTTTAATCTCCACTTCACCCATTATGACTTTCTATACTGATTTCATTTGAAAATTATATCTTTAAAAATTCCTCTCTCTGATGGTCATCTTGTCATTAGCTATATATAATCTACCCAGCATCAGTTAATACATGCACACTTTTTTTTTGGACAATTGATTCTTCAACATGGCCCTGCATTTTAATAGTTTCTTAAATGCTTTCTGGCTTCACTTTACTTGTTCAGTAACCAGATAAAATAATCAATGTAGCAAGTTGTATTAACACCATCTTTCATTTATTTTTATTTTATAGTTTATGTTACTCATATATTATGTACAGAAATTCTCATTGAAACTCTGCAGATTGTGAAGCAAAGTATGCAACATTAAAATGCAGATTATGCCACTGAAAGCTTAAGGGCACTTATTAAGCCATGAAAATATAAGTGGAAAAATGGGCATTCAATGTTACATTGACACTTGGAGCATTTTCTCCAGCACAACTCTTGATCCTACTGATATTCACTGTTTCCCACCACACCAATGCATAATCATCATTCAGAATCAAAATTTGCCGGTACAGTAACATTTTAGCCTTCTGAATACTGAAGATCCATGAACTCTAATTTTTGGCTCCACTATTAAATCATGATAGTCCAGAGCTGAAACATCTCTCCATTGATGTCCTACATATTCAGTATTAGGTGGTCCATGAGAACCATTCAGACCTATTTTCCATATTGCCTCATATTTTAATATTCTCAACCTTACTTGACAGTATTTGATAACCTCAACACAGAATTATGTATTATGATCTGTGATCTGTGTTTTAGTTCATCTAAAATTGTAAAGTATTGCCCCAGTCTCTATTCAACATGAGAATAATTTATCCTTATCCATTTAAAATATTCTTAGAGAATTTGTTGTAATACAGTCAGAATTTCTATATAAAATACTTCTTATATATTTCCACTCATCTTCTTCCCATATTTTTTTAGGGTGAATTGAACAATCCATTTCTAAGGCCAGTTCACCTGTCCAGACTTCATTCTCACTCTTTCACTGAGGTCAATGTTTCCCAGAAAAGGCCATCATAATTGTCTCATGGTTCACTATGTACTCCTTGAATTTACATAGATGCTTAGGTTCCTCTGTCTTAAAAAAAGTCTTTTGCAAATCTTTTTCTTTTTTCATTTATTTTTTTATTAGAGATATTGTAGGCTTACAGAAAAATCATGCAGAAAATAGAGTTTTCTTATTAACATTTTGCATTAGTAAGATATATTTGTTACAAGTGATGAAGCAGTGTTGTTATAATTATTGTTTACATTAAGGTTCAGTGGAGTTTACATTGTGTTTTACAATCCTACATTTTCTTATTTTTATTCTAGTAATACATATACAACCTAAAATTTCCCCTTTTAGCCACATTCAAATACATAATTCAGTGGTGTTATTATATTCACAGTATTGTGCTACCATCACCACCATCCACCATCAGAACTTTTCCATCATTCCAAACAGAAACTTTTACTAATTAAGCATTAAGTCTCCATTCCTTACCTCTACACAGCTCCTGGTAACCTGTGTTTTCATGGAGTTACTGACTCTATGAATTTGATTATTCTAATGATTTCACATCAGAAGATCATACAATATTTGTCCTTTTGTGTCTGACTTATTTCTTTCAACATGATAACCTCAAGATTCATCCATGTTGTCACATGTATCAGAACTTCATTGTTCTTTATGGCTGAATAATATTCTACTGTATGTATATACCACATTTTGTTCATCAATTCATCTGCTGATGGATGATAGCATTATGAATAATGCGACTACAAACATTAGTGTGAAAATATCTGTCCAAGTTCCTGCTTTCAATTATTTTGAGTATAGAACTACAAGTGGGACTGCCAGGTCCTATGGTAATTCTATGCTTAACTTTCTGAGGAATCACCAAACTGTTTTCCACAGTGGCTTTTTTGCAACTGTTGATCAGTAAATATTACCTGTGGGGAAAAGTATTTCTTAACAAAATCAGTTTTGCTAAATTAAGTGTATTGGTTTTTTGATTTGTGTCAAATACTGTTATATTTTCCCATAAAATATGAACATATATAAGAACTTGAATAAGTTGACATAGAATGGTATTGCTTGATGTTAGGTTCATTAGTGAATACTGTATTCAGAGTCAATTTCTTCATGGGAAATTATGGGAAATTTCAAATATATACAAAAGTAGAGGAAATATCCTAATAAACTCTTATATTCACCATCCATCTTTAATAGGTAACAACTGAATGTCAAACTTTTTCCTTATTCATCTGTAATTTTTTTTAATAATATTTTTTTATTTTGAAGAAACTTTAGATTAGACAAATGTTACATAAAAAATATAAGGGATTCCCATATGCCCCACTACGTCCCCTTCCCATACTTTCCCACATTAACACCACCCTTCATTAGTGTGATACATTTGTTATAATTGATGAACCCATATTGAAGAATTGCTACTAACCATGGACTACAGTTTACATAATTGTTTACCTTCTATCCCACACAATTTTGTAAGTTATGGCAAAATATACAGTGGCCTATATCCATCACTGCAATGTCATGAAGGACAAACCCAATGTGCCCAAAATGCCACCATATTAAACCTATTCTTCCCTCTCCCATCCCTCAGAATCTCTGGTGGACACTGCCTTTACATCAATGATATGAGTTCTTCCGTTGCTAGAATAATAATAAATCTATAGTAGAGTAATAATACATCTACTTTTGTCCACTGTTCATTCCCTAATCTTGAGGATTTGGTGATGGCAAAATCCTGATTGAAAGGGAGCTTAGATCCCATGGGGCAAATGGATGGAAGTGTCCTGCTTGCAATTGAAGACACTGTGTTCCTTGGGATGAATGTTGTCCATCATCATCTCCTTGTTAATTGTCCTGGGTGAGTCCAATGAACTGGAGATCATTCCAGAATTTATAAACATAAATTTTATAATTTATGTCTCTGATGGATCTCATTGACTGCCACAGTTAAAAGTGTCTCCAATAGCAGGACTCCTGAGAGCTCTAGAGATACCCAGAAACTATAAGCAGGGTAGGCAGTTTGGGAATTCAGCACACTTTCAGTGAGCCTTACTTTTGACTTTATGCTCCCAGTGTAACAAAGTTAGATGCATTTATAGGTTCTCTCCACATGGCTTTTCTGCCCCTTTTATTTGAACCTATAATTAACACTATACTTGATAAACATATGTCCCAGAGATGTAAATCTACAGTTCATCCATGTGCCAGTTGAATCCTGAATATCAGCAGAGTTACAACACCTACTGATCTTTTTTTTTTTTATGTGAACCCATTTATTTATTTATTTTTTCATATATATTTTAAAAGATGTTTAGATTACATAGACGTTACACAAAAATTACAGGGATTCCCGTGATCTCCACCTCCCATACCTCCCATAACATCTCACATAAACCTCTTTCATTAGTGTGGCACATCACCTGCAATGGATATACACATCCTGGGGTTTTGCCACTAAGCATAGACCACAGTTCACATCATAGCCACACTCTCTCCCACAAAGTTCTGCATGGTATATGCTGCTCTAAAATGGCCTATATCTGTCACCAGAACATCACTCAGGACAACCCCCAAGTCCTGAAAAAGCCCCTGTATTGCAACTGCCATTCTCCTCCCTGCCCCGAAAGCGTCTAGTGGCCACTGGCTTCACCTCACTGTTATAATTTCTACTGATCTTAAGAATAAAAGCTTGCTTTATTTCTGATCCTCTTTATTTCAGGATCCCTCAAATTCTTCAAAAATTAGTTTTCTTCTTGTTGTTGTTTATACCAATATTTTATTGAAAACTGACAGCATCGTAAGATGAACTTGGTTAAAAATTGCCACTCAGAGGAGATCCAAGATGGCAGAGTAGGGAAAGGCAAGCTGCATACTTCCTCTAGAAACTCTGGAGAGGCAGGCAGGCTTGCTGGGCATAAGGGAAGCTAGGCTGTCACAGGGATGACAGGAGAGGGTGGCTGGAGGGAGGGAGTACCACCTGGGCACTGGGGAAAAGGGGAGCCACCCAGTTGGCCCTGGAGAAGAAGGGAGCATTCCAGCTGACACAGGAGAAGAGGAAACTGCTCAGCTAGCCCTGGGGGAGGGAGAGCCAAACAGCTGGCTCTGCAGAAAGGGGTAGCTGCTGAGGAGTGATTCCCACAGGTGGGCCCATATCCAGCCTGCTTAGGGTAGGCGGAAGTGGAGGGAGCCACAGGGAAAGCTGAGGGAACTTAGTCAGAGGTGTTTTTTCTCTGTTTTTTCCTATTTCCTTTTCCTTTTATTTATTTATTTTTTTTATTTCATACAGGTATTATCAGAGGGGATGACTTCGGAGTGATTGGCAGGTACAAGGAGCTAGAAAAGCTTAGACTAGTGAGTCTCTGGTGACCTGAGAGGGAGGTCTGTTTTTTTATTTTTCTCTTTCTTCACCTGGATACTTACAGAAAGGGGATTGTGGGGTGATCTAAGTATCTTTTAAAATTAAAAAATATATATATTTAAAATAAAAAAAGGACAGGTTTTGGAGTCAGGTAGATAGGGGTTCAAACTTATGAGCTCTTGATTTATCTGTAAAATAGGGATACTATTACCACTTTATGAGACTAAAATAACATAGTCCCTGTAAAACCTTTAGCCAGTATTTGGCATATTTTAAGTGTTCAATAGTATCATGATTATTTTATCATTTAATTTCATGACAACTCTGTGAAATTAGTGTCAATGATTGTTTTAGAATATCTACAATAAGTAAAATTATTAAAATATAAGTTGTGTTGGGAAAAAAAATAGGTAACATTAGAAAAGCCTAGCTAGTTTGGTGATCTGAGAAGGAGACCCAGATTTTTCTTTTGTTTTGTTTGCTCATTTGTTTTTCCTCCCCTCTTTCTTATTTTATTTCCTTCTTAACATTTTTTCTTCTTTTCTTTCATCTCTTCCCATTCCTATTGTCTTTTATTTTACTGCATTTGTTTCTTTTTCTTTTTCTTCCCTTTCTATCTTTTATTATTTTACCCTCTTTTTAATTTTTTCTCTATCCTTCCTTTTGGATTTATTTTGTTTCAGTTTTCCCCTCTTCTTTTCTTCCTTCCTTTCTGCCTTTCCCTGTTTCATCCTTCTTTCTTCTCTTTAAGCTTATCTGGTATTTTAGTTTATTTCATTTCATTTACTTTATATTATATTTTAGGTTTCCTAGTTTTCATTTTTTTACCTTTTAAAATTTTTATTCTTGTTTACTATTTCCCCTCTTATTATTTATTCTTTCTGTTTCTTTTTCCTTGTTCTTTTTCCTTGATTTTTTTGGTTTTGTTCTTTTCTTTGTCTTTTTGCGCTTCTTCATTCTTTCCTTTTCCTAGATCTAATATTTTTCCTTTGAACGTGAGTAACTAGAATGATATAGAATAAGTGGAACCAAGGATGAAGAGGATTCCTAACACAAAACCAAAGAAAAATAAAACCATAGACTAAGAGGATAAACTAACTAACTGAATAAGCCCATTATGATAAAAAAGATGTCTAGACATCAGCAAAAAATTACAGGCCATACTAAGAAATAAGAAGTTATAGCCCATCTGATGAACAACCTAAAACACAGGCAGAGGTGTATAATGTGGAACAACTAATCAAGGATGTACAAACAAATATCCTTAATAAAATCAGTGAAATGAAAGAAGAGATTAAGTATACCAAAAAAAACACTATGGAAATATACAGAAGAAATTGTAAACATACATTAAAAAGATTAAAAAAAAAACTTACAGTGATGAAAGGCACAATGCAAGAAATTAAAAATACACTAGAAGCACATAAGAGCAGATTTGAACAGGCAGAGGAAAGAACTAGCAATGCCAAAGACAGGACATCTGAAATCACACAGATAATAAAAGAAATAGAAAAAAATTCAGGGATTCAGGGAATTGACTGACAATAGAAAGCAGACAAACATAAGCATTATGGGCATCCCAGATGGAGAAGAGATGGGAAAGGGAGTAGTGTATTTGAGGAAATAATGGCTGAAAAATTCCCAACTCTTATGAGATACATGGATAAACATAACTATGAAGTGCAGCATTCTCCAAAAACAACAAATCCTAGCAGACCTATACAAATATTTAGCATGTGGCAGTTTTATATTATTATAAATTCCAAAAAGAGATCTAGATTATGTTTGTAAACTGGTCTGTTCCTCTGGGCATAACACTCTCTGACTGATTTAAATTCAAAGGCTTTAAGTTTACTTGATCAAATCAAGATCAGGGCTTTGATTCAACCATGTCATTAGGACATGCAGGTTTGAGTCCCCACCCCCTGGGTGGGCTATATAAATGTGGACTCACCCAAGGAGAACATAGAAGAAGATACACAGAAGAAAGAGAGAGCTCTATAGACACAGCAGAAAACTTTGATCTTGGGGACCTGGAGAAACCTGAGTCATTCACCTGATAGCTTGTAGGTACAGACACCAGACCCCTGAACAGCGGAAAAGGTCTAGAAATAAATAAGCCCTCCAGTCTTCAACTGAGATCAAAAGACGCTAGAGCCATGGAGCCTTAAGAGGAACAAAGAAGGAGAGACTATGCAGACATTGCCTGTCATCTTACTTCAACAGGTGGCAATTGACTTTGGGTGAGAAATCAACCTTGAGTTGGGCTCTTTAACTGCAAGCTTTTTACCCCTTTATAAAAGCCAACAGATTTCTGGTACTTTGCACCAGCACCTCTTTGGCTAGACTAGTACATACTAAACTGTGTAAAGGTTAAGACAAAGACAGAATCCTGAAAGCAGCAAAAGAAAAGAGATCTATCACATACAAGGGAACCTTGATAAGATTAAGTGCTGATTTCACATCTGAAACCAGGGAGGT
>JAQZBX010091132.1:0-12425 GCA_029593785.1 Cabassous unicinctus
TTAAAGAATGTAAATTTTATCAATCATGATAGTGCAGAATTATAACTAATGGAATTTGGAAGATGGAAGAACAAAGAGAGGTGGAAAGAAGGAAATAGGTCCTAATACTTCATCTTCTGCAAAAAGGAATCAAGATGTATTTTTGAAAGTTTATAAAACAAGAACTAGGGAAGTAAAAATGTCCTTTAAGATAGATACAAAGTGACAAATCTCTGTTTCCAAAATTTTACTTATATGATTTTTGCTATATCTTGTATGACCTGTACTGTTATTTATTCAATTTTTTATTTTGAATAATTTTTTACTTAAACAAACTTGATAATCTTTGTATGTTGTGAAATAGGCAAAGCCATTACTTTTTCACCATGAATAGAAATTATTTATAAAAACATTAAGTTGATTTAGTTTAAAAACAAAATGTAAAATAATCAATATAGTAAAATAAAGCTAATCAATTTGTAAAAACACATAAATGATAAGTAATTCCTCTCTGACAGGGCTGGCTTTCTTTGTGAGTAGTCAATAATAAAATGCTGAGTTAATGGTAAATAGCTTGCTTTAGCTTAGGTTAAGAAGAAGTAATATGTTAAGACAATTATTGTTTTTTAAGATTTACTTTATTTTTTAATTTCTCCCCATGCCTTTGTTGTTTGCATTTACTGTGTCTGTTTGTTGTGTGCTGGTCTTCTTTTTTTTAGGAGGCACTGGAAACTGAACCTGGGACCTTTCACGTGGGAGGGAGGTGCCTAATCCATTGAGCCACCTCAGCTCCCCACTTTATTGTGTCTCTGATTATGTTTTTCCTCCTTGTGTATCTTGTTGTGTCAGCTCGCTGCACCAGCCCATCGTGCCAGATCACTGTCTTGCTCGTCTTCTTTAGGAGGCACCAGGAACCGAACCCGGGACCTCCCATGTGGTAGGCAGGAGATCAATCACTTGAGCCACATTAGCTTCCCAAGATAATTATTTTTTTAGCTTCAAAATAAACAAGACCAAGAATCTCAACTCACATGTGCATGTATTGAGAAAGGACAATGTATATTCAGTTGCCTGCTCCAATAGAGTTGGAATCAGAGAGTTCAATCTTAACCAAAAATGATGAAAACTTTGTTATATTTTTTTGTTTCAATAACTCATCTGAAAATATGGTGAACTAGATTATCAGAATATTCTATTACAAAACACCTAGAAACTCTGGGAAAAAAAATATATCAAACATCTTTTTAAATGCATTTATGTGTTCTCAAGTAAGTGTAAGAAAAATCTCCAGGGACTAAATGAAAAGGAAATTTGAAACCCAGGATGGCAAGTGGAAAGTGAAGCTTCACTGGCAATTAGAGTAACCAAGCAATTTGGATTTTAATGACAATAAGAGATGATCCCTGGTCTGAGTCTCCTTCTTGGAGACTTAGGACTTAGATTCTCACATAGCCATGGCTTTTGGCTTAGAAAAGAAATCCTATTCTACATGTTCAAGAGGTCAATAACTACAATAAAAAAAGACTCAGCAGATGAGTTAAACAGCAGATTAAAAACAGTCAAAGAGAGAATAAGTGAAGTGGAAAAGATATCTGAAGAGATCATGCAGAATGCAGCACAGTGTGGCTAAGGCTTTTACTATTGGAGACCAATGCAGAACTTGGAACCTTGGAGCCTGCAGTCCCAGCTTGTATCAGCTGTCACCATCACCACCCCTCCATTGCTGTTGTCATTGCTAACATTGGTGTCACACTTGTTGCCAGAGACACAACCTGAAACCAGAAGCAGGAATAGAATTTGTCCCCTTCTCCTGCCTTCCAATAACCCACGTGTACTTCCTGCTATCAAAAACTAACTGGAAGCCAGCTGGCATGGGAGTCTATCAATTGTAGTTGGTGGGAGTACAGACTGAGAGTAGACAAGAAAACGCATGGCACATTCCCAAAATCATCTCAAATGCCTCCAGTGGTGAATGTTTCAAACCTAGGGGATACAGTAATGAAGAAACTAAAAATAGTTAACTATAGTTAGGTAACTATAAAACATTGGAAAAAGGGAGGACAGGAGGTTGAGATACAAGTGAGCCAAATCTTTCTTATCAGAGAAGGGAGTTAATTATTAATGTTGGAAGATGATGAACAAGAAAAGTGACACAATCACTTTATTTGAAGGTGGGTAAAAGTAATCAACATTGGACTAAGAAGATAAATGGATAAAGGTTATTGACTCTTACATGGGGTGAGGAGCAGGAAGGGGGGCAGAACACTATTAATTTTCAGTGTAACCCTTTTCTGTTACTTCATATTTTAGTCATGTTCATATATTATTTTGGAAACAAACAAAAAACAACAACAAAAACTAAAATTCTAAACAGTTCATTTTATGATTATAAACACAGGCAAATTTTGTTTACATTTATAATTGATTCTTTAAGCAATTGATTTGTTGGAATTCCTTCCTTATTTCAGCAGTTATTTTATATATATACATGTATACATACAGCCAAAAGCTATTTCATGTTTAAAAAAAAATGGATGAGCCTACTTATCTGTGTTTGTCAGTGGAGTATGATGAATGAACACACTTGGATTTGACTGGGGAATTTGAATTACTTTAGGAAATCATTCTAAATATTGAGTTTTAATTTGTCTTGCTCAGATTTCCTTAGCAAAAGAAGGATAAGTGAAAAGTGTAATGTTTTACATGGTTTAGGAAGTTCAGGCAGATGTCAGAGAGCCTGGAGGTAGAAGCTTATCAGAAACAAGCAAATTAATTAACGCTTTCTACTTCTCCCTTCCTCCCTAAACCACCTCTATGTTTTTGGCCTGTTTCCCTAATATTTCTCTGCAGCTATTTTTTTTTTTTCTCTGCCTCTCAGTGTTCATGGCTAATGGTGAAAACTTCACCGCTTCAGAGTTTACATACCCTATGATTAAGGCATCAGCAAGGCTTCGTGGCATCTCTGAATTCCGATTTCAAATTCTTACATGAGAGACTATCTCCTGACCTCGTCTGGCTCCAGCCATAAACCCTGGAGGTGGTGGTGATGGCTTTGCGTGCTATAAAAGAGAATACGTTTGGAAGCTACCAACACTTCAAAAGGCATCCACTGTTCTTCTGTAGGTCAGGCATATACATAGGCCATCCTTGAGCTGGGCTTCTTTCTATTTCTTGCAATTTGCTTAGCTGATGGACCAGAATGATTTTAAAAAGTCTTTGGCGATTTATGGTTACAGCATACAAAGCTATGTTTGAATATTTAAGCAGTGGACAATATGGGGTAGAGAAAGGCATGATTAAATGATGCTATGAAGATTATTTTAGTTTCCATTGTTGTACTGAAGACAAAATGAATTACTTTTGTTTTTAGAGGACAAGGAAGAGATATAAACACAGTTGTTGAAAATTATTCTTTTGAACTCTAAGAATTAAGGCTTGTTTGCACTGCCCTTATTTGAAGGTCAAGGAAATAGAGGAATTTAGAGGGGTTTAGAGGTACGAACAAAAATAAGTGCTTTTTGAAAATGTGACTATTGAAGATGGCCTTTAAAGACAAAACAAGTTGATTTATTATTTCATTTTCTTATTAATTGTGTTAGGCTACTTTGTTGGCTTCATTTTGAAGAAGTTTTGGATCACAGAAGGGTTACAACTCTGACGGGGGGAATCATTTGTGTGGGGTGTCAGTGATGGGGGATACATGGGAAGACGGCCACCTGGGCATACATATAAGGCATATAAATGTGATCTGTTGTTCTTGGGGCATTATCAGGACTCTGCATTAATTCCCATTTTAATCCCAACAGCAAGTTTTGAGAATTATGGGCTTAAATGAGACAACAGCAAGGGGCCCGTGGAGGACTGAGCTCTGTTTCAAAGTCCTTTTTGGGAAAACATCCACTTTACCCAGGTTTTTCTAACATTTTGAAAAGGGAAGAAGCTTGGAGGGAAATAAATTAAAAGAACAATCTCTCATGACGTTTCCAAGGAGGGAGGTGAATTGTTCTGGCATTAGGTAGAATAGGCAGGGAGAGTTTGAACAGAGGAGTTGGATTGTGATTTGGGCATCTCCATTGTGCTATCCCACGGATGTTAGGCAGAGAAAAATCAATGGTTAAAGTGGAAAAGAGAAACCTTTTTATATATTATATGTCTATATTTGTCATATATCTAGCTAGCTACCTACTTATCCATGAATCCACCCACCTCTCTCGCACTCTGTCATCCATCTCTCTACATGAGCTACCTACCAACACCATCATTATCTTCATCTACCAAAACTATGCCCATTGTAGCTCTTCTAAGGAAGATCAAATTAAGATCAAAGGCAAAATAAACTCTCAACATGTCACTTTGCCTCCAAAAACTGGTCAGATGTTGCCAGTAGGGTACCATCTGTGTATAGTTGAGGAAAATACTATTACTTGAAAAAAATATGATATGACGATATTGTATTTGTATTAGTCAGCCAAAGGGGTGCTGATGCAAAATTCCAGAAATCGTTGGCTTTTATAAAGGGTATTTATTTGGGGTAGAAGCTTACAGTTACCAAGCCATAAAGCGTAAGTCACTTCCTTCACCAAAGTCTTTTGCCACATGTTGGAGCAAGATGGCTGCCGACGTTCAGCCTCCCTCTTCCTCCTAAGACTCCGTGGTCCCAGCTTCTTCCAATATCAGCTGTAGGCTGGGATAAGTCTCCCAGGGCTCAATTTTCTCTGGGCTCAGCCGCTCTCCTTTCTCCACAAGGTCAACTGTAAACTCTCAGGTGAACAGGTCATCTCTCTTTCCTCACATATCTGCTTCTCCTGTGTGTTTACTTCCTGGGGCCCCAGGATCAAAACTCCAGCATCAAAACTCCAACAAACTCCTCTGCTCTGCTGTGTAGTCCTACTGACATGGCCCAACCAAAGCCTTAATCATTATTTAACCAAGTAAAAGTGAAACTTCTGAATCCAATACAAACTAATGTGCAAACAGGTCAGTTTACAAACATAATCCAATATCTATTTTTGGAATTCATAACTAATACCAAACTACTACAGTATTACATATGAAATTTATTCTCATTTTCAGAACATTGGAACATTTTTTAAAAAGATTTATTTATTTATTTATTTATTTATTTATCCCCTTCCTTGTTATCTGCTCTGTGTGTCCATTCACTGTGTGTTCTTCTGTGTCTGCTTGTCTTCTCTTTAGGTGGCACTGGGAAACGATCCTGGGACCTTCCGGAGTGGGAGAGAGGTGCTCAATCTCTTGTGCCACCTCAGCTCCCTGGTCTGCTGCATTACTTATTGTCTCTCCTCTGTGTCTCTTGTTGTTGCGTCATCTTGCTATGCCAGCTCTCCACTCGGGCCAGCTCCCTGCATGGGCCAGCTTGCCTTCACCAGGAGGCCCCAGGAATCGAACCCTGGACCTCCTATATGGTAGATGGGAGCCCAATCGCTTGAGCCACATCCGCTTCCCACATTTGAACATTTTACTTTCAAGAAAAGTAGAAAAAGAATGGATAAGAAATATTACACTATTGAAGTATGATTTAAAATGATAGAATTATTTGAATTCTGATGAGTGGGTAGGGGGATTTTCCATCATCTGGAGAAAAAGCAGTAAATAATCTGCCATTTGCTGCCACTGACTTTTGTAAACAAAGCTTTTGTTGACTATGACTGGAACTGTGAATTGGCTTGCTCACTTTTCATTTCACCTTCCTTCTAGTTTGAGTAGTTAGAAGGCCAAACATGTTTTCAAGACTTCTTTCCTACTAGAGATCTGAGTGCAAATTCTTCCGATGAGAATTCCAATGAGGTTCTTCCAATGAGATGGACTCCCTTCATATTTGGATCATAGAAGTGAGGAGAAGGCCATTTCCTGTACCCTCTTTGGCTGGTTCTGTTGGAAAGCAAGGATGTGGAAATGAGAGATTTTCTGTGGTATTTTTCAATGTACACTTCCCAGGTTCCTGGCATCCTGGACAAGGATGGCTTTTTGATTTTGGCAAAGATCCAGGGGTGGTCCACGAGGAGGTAGCTTCCCTGGAAGGTCAGTTTTGCTATGTTCCAAAGGCCAGTCTTGGAAGCCCAGCCTAGAACTTGCTCCTTTAGGCCTTCACTGGTTTTGTAAGTACCAGATACTCTGTAATAAATCCCTTCCTGCTTAAAGCTTTAATGACGAACTCCTCATACTCTTGATTGTTACTGTATCTGTCAGTTTGTATAAGAATAGAACCCACTCTGCATGTTTTAAGCAGGAAGGGATTTATTACAAAACTGTGCATTTTTTAAAACCCAGTTGCACTGATGAATGTCTTTGAAGAAGCATAAAGATGTATCAATTTTTATTAAATATTGACCCTTGAACACATATGTCTCTTTAATATTCTGCATGGTGAAGTGGGATATAGGCAAGAAGCACTTCTGCTGCATACCAAAGCAGTTTGTCTTAAGGGAAGGCATCTGTAAGGTTGTTTGAGCTGTGAGCTGAACTAGTTCCTTTTTCACGGAACACCATTTTTTACTTGAACAACTGACAGATAAAGTAAGGTTATTCAGACCTGAGTGTTGGGCAGACAGTTTCTCAAAAATGAACAAAATGAATCTGTCATTCCAAAGAAAGCAATTAATGGCATTTGTTGCCAATGATAAAATTTGAGCTTTCAAGCAAAAATTGGAATTTTGGAAAACTTGTGCTCAGCTAAGAAAGCTTGACATTTTCCCAACACTTGGACTTTATTGATACTCAAGACTTTGCTGATGAGCTGGTTGGTGAAAATATGAAATGCATTTTTTTCTATTTTATGACATAATGCAATATATTAATATTTGGAAGGTCTACATAACACAAGTAAAACAGTATTTTCCAAATAGCCAAAGAATGATGTTATGAAATCACGCGAGGGTAAGATCCATTCAAAATGCAAGAGAGACGATGGATTTTAATATAACTGAATATGAAAATTTTATTGAAATGTTTATAGATTTCACAGTGCAACTAAACAAATTATCACTTGTCAAGTTTTGATGTAGCATCAAAGAAGACTATCCACAATTATTTAAAAAGGTTAAATATAGATGTGAGGCTGGATTCTTTTTATAAACTTCAACCAAAACAACATATTGACATAGATTGAATGTAGACGCAGATATGAGAATCTGAATGACTTTTATTAACTCGATATTAGAGATATGGAAAAATTTAAAACAATGCCATGATTAGCACTCATTTTGAATTTAGAAAACAATGTTACATTTCGTAAAAATATGTTATTTCTATTATTGTGCAAAGGACTTATTGTTATTTTAATAAAATAAATATGGACGCTTTCCCAGTTTTGATTTATAGTATGATAAATATTTATAGATATAAAACTCTTTGGGGTCCCTAATACTATTATATAAAGTAAAGGGATCCTGTGGGCAAAAAGCTTGGGAACTGTTCTTTTAGAACACGTGTGATTCAATACCACACTCAACCAGGAGATGCCGCCACGAACACACGCTGCACGCCCTCCTGCCCAGGCTTAAAACTGAGGATGCAGTTTCTGCAGCTCCCAGGTGACTTACAACAACCAATTTGATGAGCCCAGAATTTAGTACATGAGTTGAAGGTGGGGAAGGAGAGGGGCGAGAGGAAGGCCGTAACTAAGTCTTCTGCTTAATTAAGTCCTAGGAGAGCTTGTGGTCTGGCTCAGGGAGGGAAAGAAGGAACACAAAGGAGAGGGCAAACAGTCCCAAAGCTTCAGAGACGAAACAAGCACAGCTCGTGGCACCGCCCACACCGTTGAATCCGGTGCCACCCGCGTCTGATATCTAGGTTAGAGAGTATCCCTGGAATTCCAGCTGCTAAATTGTATCAGGCTTTTCCCTGATGGAAACTAGTCCACTGCTTCTGGTCTTAACAGGAAGAGAAAAGTCCCATTCGTGACCTTTAGATGACTACGTGATTTGGCCCTTAACTTCTTGTATACTCTCTGCTGCTCACAAACTCGATTTCTCTCACTACATTTATGGAAGTACTTCTCTTAAAATGCTTCACAATTCTGTATCTATGTTATTCGTAGAAATGTCCATTCCCTAATATCATGAAAAGTTATGATATAAACTTGGGAAATGTGTTCTAAGAAACCATGTCATTCCAAAGACATAATACACAATCACCTGGAATATTATGATTATTGTAGCTGAATTTTGTAGGGTCTCTAATTATCCAGTACCATTGTCGATGCTTTAAGCGTTTATATTTCCCCTCAGTGTTTTTGGAGCTCATCCATCTCTTCTAACTTACAGCTGCTATGAAATATGAAATGTAGTGATGTTATTGTACTAAGGGTCAGTTCTGTGACAGAGCCACTTCCTTTTCTGACCTTTCTTTATTTCCTACTCTGCCTATGAATGCCTCTTGCCATGCTGATTTGGACTCCATTTTTCCTCCCAATTTTCATTTCTCTAACTTCCTCAAGGGAATCCCTGTTCCTCGTGCTGATTGAATATCCCCAGCTTTGCTCTGGACATCTCACACACATTCCCCTTCCGCCCACCGCCAGAAGACAGCGGTTATTCCTTCATCTCCAAAAGAACCTCATAGAGACTTTGCATGTATGGGAGAAGAAAGTTTTAATGCCTTGGTGTGGCTCATTTATCTCAGTCCCTCCCACGCCACCAATTCCATAGCTGGATGATGTCCAAGACCCAACATGAAAGATTGTTTAAGAATATTTGGAGGACTTCCAGGAAGATGGCAGACTAGTAAGACATGGGAATCTCTTCTCCAGAAAAATAGCTAGAGGACAGGCTGAAAGAGCCCCGAAAAAGATCTTCTGGGGTTTAGGACACCAGGTAAAGGCTGCACACCACTCAGAGGAGAGAGGGACAAAAGAGGGAAATTGCAACGACAGAACCGTGAGTTGGGACCAGCAGCAGGTGCTGCTGCCGGCACCCTCCCCCCACACTAAAGATTCGAGAATTCTCAGGTCTCTGGCCTGCAACTACAGACAAAGCGGGCTCCAGGGATCTACCACCCCAGGAAAGGGAAGAGAGGGGGACACAGCCTAAGGCTGACTAAGCTTCTGACCCACAAATTTGGTCTGCTGTGCCCCACAAGCCCTTCCAGGCCAGGTGAGACCTCACAGTGGTTTACCCTTCAAGGCCAGGTAAGACCACACAGTGGTTTGCTAAGGACTGGAGAAATCCAACCCTCGTAATGTCCCTCTCTTCTAGCCTGGACTAATTGTTGAGGACTCCAAAGGAAAGTGGAGAAAGAGGGACACAGCCTAAGGCTAACTTAGCTTTTGACTCAAGAGCCCTTCAAGGCTGGGTGGGGCTGCGCCATTGTTTGCCTTGGATCCTGCAAGGGGCTAAAGATATACAACCCTCCGAATATCCTTCTCTACTAACAGGGACTAACTGTTGAGGACTCAGAGGGGAGTGGAATATTTCCTAGCTGGGAAAAGGGAGGGGGCTGCCAGAGAAGGCTGGAGAACTGTCCCAGAAAGTTTGAATTACAAGGCTCCTAGCCTCCAGACAGGAAGCTCTATCACATTGATCTGGTCTGTGTTACAACAAATACACTCTGACCAGGCATTGTATTGAGAGCTGCCAAAGAACGTGATCTCCTGGTGGACCAAGGAAGTGCACACAAGAAAATTAAAAATAAGTAGAAGAGGTTTTTTCTGGCCTCTATAGCCTCCCTGTCCAAGGCCCTAGGAAGCGACACTACAACCAATTATTGGGTCCAGTGCCCAGTTTTGAGCAACCAGCAGGACAATACAAACAATTCAGGTCGAGCCAAAAATCAAAGAGCTGTGATAACTCACAGCCTCCTGCCACTAAATCCCTATAAAAGAGAACAAGATTGAGCATCTGAGTAAACTACATCCTAACCAGATGCCTAAACACCAGCAAAAATTTATGAGCCATACTAAGAAAATAGAAGACATGGCCCAAGAAAAGGAATACATCAAAGTCCCAGAAGAGATGTAGAATCTGAGAGAACTAATCAGTGAGATGAGCACAAATTTCCAAAATCAAATTAATGGGTTGAAAGACAATATAGTTAAAGAGATAAATGACATCAAGAAGACATTGAGCTAAAGCAAAGAAGAATTTGAAATCCTGAACAGAAAAGTAACAGAGCTCATGGGAATGAAAGACAAAATAGGTGAGGTCAAAAACACCTTGGAAGCATACAACAGCAGACTCGAAATGATAGAAGAAAGAATAAGTGATACCGAAGACAGAACAGCTAAAATTGAAGAGAGAAAAGAACAGAGAGAGAAAAGAATGGAAAAAATTAAGCAGGTGCTCAGAGAGTTGAATGCAACACAAAATGCAACAACATGCATGTCATGGGAGTTCCAGAAGGAGAAGAGAAGGGAAAAGGGGCAGAAAGAGTATTTGAGGAAATAATAGCTGAAAATTTCCCAACTCTCACGAAAGAAATGAACTTACGTGTCCAAGAAGCACACCGTACCCCAATCAGAATAAATCCAAATAGGCCTATGCCAAGACACATACTACTCAGGATGCCAAATATAAAAGATAAAGAGAAAATTCTCAGAGCAGCAAGAGAGAAGCAAACAATGAAGTACAAGGGACATCCAGTAAGACTTAGCACAGATTTATCTTCAGAAACCATGGAGGTGAGAAGACAGTGGTATGATATAATTAAGGAAGCTAAAATAGAAAATCTGCCAGCTGAGAATTCTTTATCCAGCAAAACTGTCCTTCAAATATGAAGGTGAGTATAAAATATTCACAAACAAACAGAAACTAAGAGAGTTTGCAAAAAAGAATCCACCTTTGCAGGAAATATTAAAGGAAGCCTTAGAACCTGAAAGAAAAAGACAGGAGAGAGAGGCTTGGAAGAGAGTATAGAAGAAAGAATAGCAGAAAGGATAAACAAAAGAGTAAAAAGACAGACAAAAACATGATGACATATGAAAACCAAAGAATAAAATGGAGGAAATAAATAGTGCATTTACAGTAATATCATCGAATGTGAATGGATTAAACTCACCAATCAAAAGATACAGGCTGATAGAATAGATAAAAAAACATGAGCCATCCATATGCTGCTTACAAGAAACTCACCTCAGACCCAGGGATACAAACTGGCTGAAAGAGAAAGGTTGGAAAAACATACTCCACACGAATAATAACCAGAAAAGAGCAGGGGTAGCTATACTAATATCAGACAAAACAGACTTTAAATGCAAAAATGTTATAAGAGATACAGAAGGTCATTATATATTAATAAAAGGGATGATCCACCAGGAAGATATAACAGTCATAAATATCTATGCACCTAATCAGGGTGCCCCAAAATATATGAGATAAACTCTGGTAAAACTGAAGGGAGAAATAGACATTTCTATAATAATCGTTGGAGACTTCAACACCCCACTCACATCATTAGATAGAACTAGACAGAAGATCAACAAGGAAACAGAGAACTTGAACAATGTGATAAACAAGTTAGATCTAACAGACATATACAGAACACTGCATCCAAACTCAGCAGGTTATACATTCTTCTCAAGTGCCCATGGATCTTTCTCTAGGATAGACCATTGTTAGGTCACAATGTAGCTCTCAATAAATAAAAAAAGATTGAAATTATACAAAGCACCTTCTCAGCTCATAATGGAATAAAACTAGAAACCAATAATAGACAGGAAAAAAGCAAATTTGAAAATGTGTGGAGACTGAACAACAAACTCCTAAATAATTGGTGGGTCAAAGAAGAAATTGCAAGGGAAATCAGTAAATATATTCAGACAAATGAAAACGAGAACACAACATATCAAAACTTATGGGATAAAGCGAAGGCAGTCTTGAGAGGGAAATATATAGCCCTAAATGCCTATATTAAAAAACAAGAAAGAGCTAAACTCAAAGATTTAACTGAACAACTAGAGAAACTAGAAAAAGAACAGCAAACCGATCCCAAAGCAAGCAGAAGGAAAGAAATAACAAAGATAAAAACAATAGAGAAAATCAACAAAGCCAAAAGCTGGTTCTTTGAGAAGATCAATAAAATTGACAACCCTCTAGCTAGACTAACAAAGAAAAAAAGAGAGAAGATGCAAATAAATACAATCAGAAATGAAAGGGGGGGGGCATTTACAAATGACCCTACAGAAATAAAAAGAATCATAAAGAGGGGACCAAGATGGCGTCGATCTAGGTGGTTGCTCACGGTTCAGATCTCCCGGGACGGCCGACTGTGGACGCAGGTCCCGCCCGAGGGTCTGAGCTGTGGGCACGCGGAGTGGGAGCCTTGGGTTGTCTAGCAGCTGGTGGATCCACGGTGTGGAGTGATCGGTGGAGATTCGTGAGTTCTGGGCCTGCCTTTGGTGGTCAGCACGGAGGGCTGAGCCCCGCCCGCACAGAAAATGGCTGGCTGGAGCCACGGATCCTACATCCGTGACTCCCGCTGCCTCCTGGCTC
>JAQZBX010091133.1:0-12425 GCA_029593785.1 Cabassous unicinctus
ATAACATTTACATAAAAAAAAGAACATAAAAAACTTGTAAAAAAAACAAAAACAAAAACAAAAAAAAACAAAACCTCCAAGCTAAGAAGAGCCCAGGACAAGTTGGCTTCACAGGTAAATTCTACTAAACATTCTGTAAAGAAAAAAATCATTTCTGCTTCAACTCTTCCAAAATATAGAAGTTGAGGGAACATTGCCTAAGTCATCCTGTGATCCCAACATCACCCTAATACCAAAGCCAAACAAAGATGCCAAACAAAGAGAAAGTAAAACTATAGACCAAAAACACTGATGATCCTAGATGCTAAATTTCTCGGCAAAATACTTGCTAATCATATTCAACATCACATTAAAGGAATTATACACCATGAACAATTGGGTTCCATCCCTGGTAAGCAATTATGGTCCAACATAAAAAAAAAATCAATCAATGAAATACACTACATAAACAGATCAGAAGAAAAAAAAACACATAATTATCTCTATAGATGCAGAGAAAGCATTTGACAAAATATGACACCATTTCTTGATAGAAACAATTCAAAATATAGGAATGGAAGGATACTTCCTCAACATGATAAAGGTTATATTTGAAAAATGAACAAATAACATAGTATTCAATAATGAAATTCCAAAAGCTTTCCCTCAAATTTGGAAACAAGACAAGGATGTCCACTCTCACCCTTATTATTTAACATTGTGCTAGAAATACTTGGTTGAGCACTTAGACAAGAAAATGATATAAATGGCATCCACATTGTAAATGAAAAAGTATAAATTTCTCTATTTACAGATGACAAAATCCTATATTAGAAAGCCCTGAGAAATCTACAACAAATCTTGTAGAATTTATAAATGATTTGGTAAATTGGTAGGTTATAAGATCAATGTGCAAAAATCAGTAGCATTCTGTACACTAGTAATGAGCAATCTGAGGAGGAAATCAAGAAAAAAATACCATTTACAATAACAATTAAAAGAATCAAATAACTAGGAATAAATTTAATTAAATATGTAAAAGACTTGTAGACAGAAAACTGCACAATATTGTGAAAGGAAATCAAAGAACACCTAAATAAATGGAACAATATTCTCTGTCAATGGATAGAAGGACTTAATATCATTAAGATGGCTATTCTTTCATAACTGATTTACAGATATAACCCAATCCCAATAAAAATTACCACAGCATTTTGTACTGAATTGGAAAAGTTTACTATGAAATTTATTTAGAAGGGCAAGGGGCATTGAAGAGGCAAGGATATATTGAAAAAGAATAAGGAAAAAAAAATCAAGGAATCACAGTACCTGATTTTAAAATGTATTACAAAGCTACAGTGTTCAAAATGGCATGGTATTGTCACAAGGATAGACATATTGCCCAATAGAACCTAATTAAAGTTTCTGATATAGATCCTCACATAAAGTCAACTTATATTTGAGAAGGCCACCAAGCTCATTTAAGTAGGAGAGAAAGGCATCCTCAATGAATGGTGCATGGAGGACTGGACATCCATAGCCAAAAGAAAGAGAGAGGAACATCATCTCACACCTTTTACCAAAAAAACTCAAGATGGATCAAAGTTCTTAATATAAAAGCCAAGACTATAAAGATCTTGAAAGGAAATGTAGGGAAGCATCTCCTGGATCTTATGTTAGGAAATGGTTTCATGAATTTTATAGCCAAAGCAATGAAAGAAAAAATAGAGATAAATGGGACCTCCTTAAAATTGAAAAAATTGCACCTCAATGGTGTTTCTCAAGAAAGTAAAAGGGCAGCCTACTTATTGGGAAAAAATGTTCAGTAACCCTATAACTTATAGAGGTCTAATATCCCACATATATAAAGGAATCCTACACCTCAAAAATTAAAAGACAAACAACCCATTTAAAAAATGAGCAAGTGATTTGAATAGACACCTCTCTAAAGAAGAAATACAAAATGCTAAAAAAAAAACACAAGAAAAATGCTCAACATCACTACCTCTTAGGGAAATGCAAGTCAAGACTACAATGATATATTATCTTACACCCAATAATCTGGTGGCTATTAAAAAACCAGAGGACTACAACTGTTGGAGAGAATGTGGAGGAATGGGAATACTTATCCAGTGCTGCTGGGAATGTAGAATGGTGCATCCATTGTGGAGGACAGCTTTGGCAGTTCCTCAGGAAGCTAAGTATAGAAGTGCCATATGATCCAGCAATAACACTGCTGGGTATATACACACATCACTGTTCATAGAGGGATTCTTCTCCATTGCCAAAAGTTGGAAAGAAATCAAATATATATCAACAGATGAATGGAGAAACAAATTGTGCTATATACATACAATGGAATATTAATCAGCTGTAAGAAGGAAAGCAGCATTAACAGATGGAATTACATGGATATCTCTTGATGACCTTAAATTGAGTGAAGCAAGCCAAGTACTGATGGGTAAATATTACATGACCTCACTGATATGAATTATACAAATTGAGCAGACACACAGAGCTACTGTCTGGGAGATAGGTTTACAGGAGACAGAAAGGGAGAATTAGGTTGTGAGCCAATGCCATATGGTCAAAATCTATAAAGCAGAAAGGTTTAGTTGTGTAGTGGACCTGCATGACTGGTGGTACAGTGATCCTATTGGGTTGGGCAGTACTACTTTGTGAGGGGGGAGTGTGGAGAAGGTGAGTTGGGCTGTCTACAGAACTGGGGGATGGTTGTGGTAGGGAGCCAATGAACTCTGGGGATTTGTGGTTTGTGTTTGAAACTACAATGATGGGAATACATCTTTTGCAAATATGTTAGGGAAGTTTATTGTTTTAGGGTGTTGGATGCAGGGGACATTTGTGACACTGTGCACCTAAGATGAGCCTTTAGAGAGAGTGTGAGTGTTCTTCTTGTCATAGTACTTTGGATCACTGGGTGGAGACACACATAATGAACAGGAAGCTGTGGGACTTCCATCCTGGGCATCCTATCTTCTCAAATAGAAGGGTGAGAGTCTCTCGAGAGCATAGGAGAGGATAGACCAGTATGTCAACCCCTCAATTTTGATGCAAGTAACTATGAATCTTTTTCTACAAAGAGTAAAGCTTGGTAGTTTGTCATGGGTACTGAAGAGAGGGGAAGGGAGGAAAAGAATAGATGGAACATGGGGCATTTGAGTGGCAATGGAATTGTAATAAATGATCTTGCAATGATGGATGCAGGCCACTTTAAATTTCATTAAAATTTATAAAAGTGTATGGTCCAAAATGTAAACCATGATGTAAATCATTGAGGATGGTTAGTAACAAAATATCAATATTTGTACATCAATTGTAGCAAATATACCATCCACATGTAAAATGTTATTTTTATGGGAAAGTGGAAAAGGCAGAAGATGTTTGATATACAGAAATCCCTTATATTTTATATGTGACTTTTCTGAAAACTACTTTCTTTGAAGATGAAATGAAGAAATTAGGACATGGGGGAATAAAAGAAAGAAAATATTATTGTACATAAAAGACAACAGATATTACGGTGCTGAAAGACAATGTCAAAATTTTTAAAATATTTTTTCATTATTTTTATTATCAATATACTTTAATTTTTGTATTTTACTGCTTATTTTCAAGACTATCATTATTATTTCATTTTCTTATTAATTATATTTGGCTATTTTGTTGGCTTCATATTTGAAGTTTTGGATCACAGAAGGGTTACAACTATGACAGTAGAGTATCACTGGTGTGGGGTGTAAGTGATGGTGGATACACAGGAGAAGGTTAAACAAGGGCATACCTATAAGACTTATAAATGTATTCAAGTGTTCATGGAACATTGTCATTTTGGACAGAGTTTCACACAATACCCAGAAGAATATCAAATTCCAATCCTTGGGAGCTCTGCCACATTCTCTAATGGAACAACAAGAACCCCTGAGAACAGGGGCAATGACTAGTGAAGGAGGATGGTCCATTGATGGGCCCTTGATATTGATGACTGTTCTTATGAACCTTTAGATTTGAAATTGAAACTTAGCCTAGTATTATAGGGTGCCTAAGAGTTACCCCCTAAGAACTTTCTTGCTACTGAAATGTGGCCTCTCTCTAAAGCAAACTCAGCATATAAATGAATTACCTTCCCCCCAACATGGTACATGACTCCCAGGGATGAGCCCCCCTGGCACCAAAGGATTACTAACAATCCACAACTAGCAATGGAATTGTAAAAAGACATTGACCAAAAGGTGGAAATGGTAAAGACAAATGAGTTTATATGGCTAAGAGACTTCAAAGTGAGTCAGGATGTAATTCCAGTAAAGCACATCTCAGCAGTATCTCTCTGACTGCCAAAGCAGATACTACCCCAAATAGCAGGGCTCATGAGTGCTCTGGAGACATTCAGGCACTATAGGCCAGGCAGATAGCTCCAGAGTTTGGTGCTTTGCCAGTGGGCCCTACTTTGGAATTTATGATCCTCAATGTGACAGATTTGCAGTCTGTTGTGTTTTAAGTACACTTGGCTCTTCTGTCCTATTTGAACCTAAAATTAGTATTAGCATTGGTAGGTGTATGTCCAAGAGAGTTAAATCTTTGGGGTGTCCATGTGCTAGCTGGGCCCTGAATCTCATCAGACTTGTAACACCTACTCTCCAGTACATTGGTCTCACCCAAGACAACTAACATGGAGGTGATAATGGACAACACCATACCAAGGACCTGAGAGTGTCTACAACTGCAAGCAAGAGAGTTACATCCATCAGCCCTATGGGATCATAGCCCCCTCTTAAATAGAGGTGGAGAGGACATAAGCATCCCAGAATCCTAAGGATTGGGGAAGGAACTATGGGCTAAAGTAGACTTACAGGTATTCTACAATAGACTTCTTGTGATTCTAGTAATGGAAGAAATCATATCACTGGTGTAGAGTTAGTGGCCACTGGAGGATCTGAGGGCAAGAAGAAGGAAAAACAGGAGTAATACAGGGGCATTTTTTGGGACTTTGGCATTTTCCTAATGATATTGCAATAACAGATATAGGCCATTATAAATCTTGTCATAATGTACAGAATTTTGTGGGAGAGAGTGTAAATTACAATGTAAATTTTAATCCACATTTAGTGGTAATGTTCCAAAATGTATTCATCAATTGCAATGAATGTACCTCACTAATGAAGGATTTACTTAATATAGGAAAATGTGGATGGTGTGGGGAGCAGGACATTTGGGAATCCCCTATATTTTTTATGTGACATTTGTATAATCTAAGTATCTTTTAAAAAATTAAAAATAAATTAAAACACATTAGAGGCATACAAAAGATAGAAGAACAAATAAGTGATACTGAAGACAGGACAAACTAAAGAAAGTAAAGAACAGTGTAGCAGTTTGGCCATTGGATGTAGTTATGAATTCCAAAAATAGATACTGGTTTATGCTCATAAACTGGTCTGTTAATCTGGGCATGATTAAGTTATGCTTAGGGTGTTGAAATCCACCCCTTGGTGGGTGGGGAATCAAATATAAAAGGCATGGCAAAGGACAGAGTTGTAGCAGTTGATGTTGGAGTTTTGATGCTGGAGCCCAGGGAGGCAAGCAGGTGGAGGTGCTTGGTCATGAGGAAGGAGAGAAGGCCCCAGGATAAAGATGAGCCATTCACCTGAAAGATCACAGCTGGCTTTGTGGAGAGAGGCAGAGCCTAGAGAGCCTCATAGTCTACAGCTGACCTTGTGGAGGAAACAGATGAGCTAAGCCTGGAAAAGGAGCCCCAGGAAGAGAGGAACCCACAAAGCCTGAACCGTGGCAAATGTCAGCAGCTGTCTTGTTCTAACTTGTGGCAACAGACTTTGGTGAATGAAGAAACTTATGCTTTATGGCCTGGTAACTGTAAGCTTCTACCCCAAATAAATACCCTTTATAAAAACCAACCAATTTTTGGTATTTTGCATCAGCACCCCTTTGGCTGACTAATACAAACAGGGAGAGAAAAGAATGGAAAAAACGTGCCAGGGACTCAGGGAGCTGAATGACAACATGAAATGCAACAACATATGTGTAATGGGATTTCCAGAATTGGAAGAGAAGGGAAAAGGGACAGAAAGACTATTTGAGGAAATAATAGCTGAAAATTTCCAAATTCTCAAAAAAGAAATGAACTTACATGTACAAGAAGTGCAGTGTACCCCAATATGAATATATTCAAATAGGTCTATTCTAAGACACATACTATTCAGAATGTCAAACCTCAAATAAAGAGAAAATCTTGAGAATAACAAGGGAGAAGTAAACCTTCACATACAAGGGGCACCCAGTAAGGCTTAGTACAGATTTCTCATCAGAAATGGTGGAGGCAAGAAGACAGTGGTATGTTGCAATTAGGAGACTGAAAGAAAAAAGAAAAAAAGCCTGCCAACTGAGAATTTTGTATCCAGCAAAATTCTCCTTCAAATATGAAGATGAGTATAAAATATTCAAAAGCATACTAAGAGAGTTCAATAAAAAGAACACTTCTTTGCAGGAAATAGTAAAGGAAGCCTTGGAGCCTGAAAGAAAAAGACTGGAGAGAGAGGCTTTGAGGAGTGTATAAAAGAAGGACTAGGAGAAAGTATAACCAAAAGAATAAAAAGACAGATGAAAACATGATACAGCAAATGAAAAACAAAGAATAAAAAGATGGAAGTAAATAATGGATTCACAATCAATGGTTTTTGGTATTACTACATAGTTGTGCATTCCTCACTTCAATCATGATTAGAGTATTCTCTTTCTTACAATAATAGTAATAATGAAATAAACAAATTGGATGAATTGTATGTTTTATTAATATGTATCAAAAATGATTTGTTAAAAATGTATGTGGGTAATATTTTATAAAGTATATTAGTTTTTCCAAAAAATAATGCAGCTACAGTAATATCATTGAATGTGAATGAATGAACCTCCCCAATGAAAAGATTTAGGCTGACAGAATGGATAAAAATATGAGCCAATCATATTCTGCCTACAAAAGAATCACCTTAGACCCAAGGATAAAAACCAGCTAAAAGTGAAAGGTTGTAAAAATATACTCCACATAAATAGTAACCAAAAAAAAAAAAGCAGGGGTAGCTATACTAATACCAGACAAAAACAGACTTTAAATGCAAGAGTTATAAGAGATACAGAAGGCCATTGCTTATTAATAAAATGAAGAATCCATCAGGAAGTTATAACAGTCATAAATATCTATTGCACCTAATCAGGGTACCCCAAATACATGAGGCAAAGTGGCAAAATTGAAGGGAGAAATAGACATCTCTACAATAATCATTGGAAACTTCAACACAACACACACATAGCTAAATAGAACAACTAGAAAGAATGTCAACAAGGAAATAGAGAAATTGAACTATATGATAATGACTTGGACCTAAAAGACATATAAAAGAACATTGCACCAAAATTCAGTAGGTTATACATTCTTCACAAGTACCTATGGATCTTTCTCCAGGATAGACCACATGGGCACAATGCAGCTGTAAATAAATATAAAAAGATTTAAATTTTATAAAGTAACATCTCAGATCATTATGGAATGAAACTGGAAATCAATATTTAGAAAGAGGTAAATTCACAAAAGTGTGGAGACTAAACAACACAATCCTAAATAATCAGGAGGTCAAAGAAGAAATTGCAAGTGAAATCAGTAAACATATTGAGAAAAATGAAAACAAGACCACAAATTATCAAAACTTATGGCATACAGCAAAAGCAGTCTTGAGAGGGAAATGTATAGCACTAAAAACTTATATTAAATAAAGAAGAAAGAGCTAAAATCAATGATCTAACTGAATAATTGGAAAAATTAGAAAAACAACAGCTAACCAAACCAAAAGTGTGCAGAAGGAAAGAAATAATAAAGGTTAGAGCAGAAATCAATGAAATTGAGAACTAAAAAATAATACAGAATATTAATTAAAGCAAAAGCTGGTTCTTTGAGAAGATCAATAAAATTGGCAAACCTCTATCTACACTAACAAAGAAAAAAGAGAGATGCAAATAAATACAATCAGAAATGAAAGGGGGGAAGTTACAACTGACCTCATAAAATTAAAAAGGATCACAGGAGAATATTTTGAGCAACTGTATGCCAACAAACAAGACAACCTAGATGAAATGGACAAATTCCAAGAAATGCACAAATAACCTACACTGACAGTACAAGAAATATGAGAATTTAACAAACCAATCACATTTAAATATTGAATTCATCATCAAAAATCTCTTAACAAAGAAAAGTCCAGAACTAGATGGCTTGAAACGTGAATTCTACCAAGCAATTTGAAAAGAATTAACAGCAATCTTGTTTAAAATTATCCAAGAAATTGAAGAGGAGGGAAAATTACTGAAAACATTTTATGAAGCCAACATTACCCTAATGCCAAAGCCAGATAAAGACACTACAAGAAAAGGAAATTACAGAAAAAATTTTCTTATAAACATACATGCTAAAAAATTCTCAATAAATTCTTACAAATCAAATCCAACATCATATCAAAAAACTTGTACATCATGACCCAGTGGGAATTATTCCTATTATGCAAGGTCGGTTCAATATAAGATGATTATCCTACATAATACACTATATTAAAAATTTGAAGGAAAAAATACATAATCATTTCAAATGATGTAGAAAAGGCATTGGACAAAATCCAGCATACTTTTTTTGATAAAAATAATTCCAAGATAGGAATAGAAGGAAAATTCCTCAATATGGTAAAAAGCATATATGAAAAACCAACAGTCAACATTGTACTCAATGGGAAATGGTTGAAGGCTTTTCCTCTAAGTTTAGGAATAAGACAATGATTTCCACTGTCTCTGTTGTTATTCAACATGGTACTAGGAGTTCTAGTCAGGAGATAGACAAGAAAAAGTAAAATGCATTCAAATAGAAAAGAGAAAGAAAAACTCTCACTATTTGTGGGTGACTTGATCCTATATTTAGAAAATTCCGAAATGTCTCTTACAAAGCTACTTGAGCAAATAAATGCGTTCAGCAAAATGTCAGGATACATGATAAACATGCAAAAATAGTGATGTTTTTATACACTAGTATTAAACAATCTGAGGTAGAAATCAGGGGAGAAATTCCATTTATAATAGCAACAAAATACTCAAATACATAGGAATCAATTAAACCAAAGAAGCACAGGATAAATATGCAGAAAACTAAAACTAAAATTGCTAAAAGAAATCAATGAAGACCTAAACAAATGGAAAGGCATTCTGTGCAAATGGATTGGAGGAATAACTATTATGAAGATGTCAATCCTGTCCACAGAGATTTACAGTGTCAATGCAAGACAAATCAAAATTCCAACAGCCTACTCTACAGAAATAGAAAAGGCAATTACCAAATTCATTTGGATGGGAGAGTGCACCCAAATAACCAAAAGTGTTCTAAAAAGAAAGAACAACATGGGAGGAATTTCACTACCTAACATTGAAACATATTAAAAAGCTACAGTGGTGAAAACAGCATGGCTCTGGCATAAAGATAGACACATTGTTCAGTGGAATAGAATTGTTAGTCCAGAAATAAACCCTCACTTCTATGGTCAACTGATTTTTGACAAACGTACAAAGTCCATGTGAACAGGACAAAAGAGTCTCTTAAAAAAATAATGCTAGGAGAACTGAATATCCATAACTAAATGAATGAAAAAGGACCCCTACCTCATTCCTTATACAAGAATAAACTCAAAATGTATCAAAGACTTAAATTTAAAAGACCTGGACCAAAAAAATACTAGAAGAAACTCTAGGGACACATTTAAAGACATTTTGGTAAGTGGTGGTTTTTTAGACCTTACATCCAAAGCACGTGCAACAAATGTGTTGGAGAGAATGTGGATAAATAAGAAAATTTATTCACTCTTCGTGGGAATGTAGAATGTTACAAGCACTGTGGAGGACTGTTTGGCAAATCCTAAAGAATTTGAATATAGATTTGCCACACAACTCTGAAATACTATTACTGGATATATACCCAGAAGAACTGAAATCAGTGACAAGAACAGACATCTGCACAACAATGTTCATAGCAACATTATTCATGATTGCCAAAAGTTGGAATCAACCAATTTGTCCATCAACTAATGAATGGATTAACAAACTGTGGAGTATTAATGTGATACACTGTGGTGAATGATGGAATATTATGCACCTGTAGGAAGAAATGAGGTCATAAGTCATATAACAACATGGATAACCCTGGAGGACTTTATGTTGAGTGAAGCAAGCCAGACATAAGATTACAAATACTGTATGCTTGCACTACTATGAACTGAATATATTGTGAAACATATTGTATGAATCCAATAATATAAAATGCAAATATAAATAAATTTATAAAGTTAAAATTAGATTCATGATTATGTAGGACTGGGAAAGGAAACCAAGGGATGTGGAGTTTTTCTGTTTGAAGTAATGAAATTGCTGTAAATCTTTTTATTATGATGAATGCACAATATTGTGATTATTCTAAAAGCCATTGATTATACACTTTGGATACATCATAAGGTATGTGAATATATCTCAGTAAAAGAGCTTAGTAAATAAATAATTCTGCATGAATAGCTAGAAATAAATATTTGTTTATTGTTATTATTGAAATAATGAAAATGCTCTAATAATAATTGAAGTGATAAATGCACAACTATGAGATTATACCAGATACCACTGATTATATACTTTGGATCAAATGTATGCTTTATTCAATAAAATTTATTTGTTAAAAAAAGAGTATATTGTGAAAAAGTGTACACCAACAAACTAGAAAATGTAGATGAAATGGACAAATTCCTAGGCATGTGCAAACTACAGTGACCCTTAAAGAAATAGGAGACCTAAGCGCATGAATCACAATTAAAGACTTTGGAACTATCAAAGAACTCTCCAAATGAAAACCTCAGGACCAGATTGTTTCACAGATGCATTCTACCAAACATTCAATGAAGATTTATTACCAATCTGACACAAGCTTTTCCAAAAAATTGAAGAAGGAACACTACTGAGCTCATTCTATTAAGCAATATCACCCTAATACCAAAGCCAGATAATGATATTACAAAAAGAAAATTACAGTCCCATTTCCCTAATGAATATGGATGCAAACATTCTCAACAAAATACCTGCTAACTGAATACAATAACACATTAAAAGAATTATTCTTCATGATTGTTTTAGTCAGCCAAAGGGGTGCTGATGTAAAACACCAATAATCAGCTGCTTTCTATAAAGGGTATTTATTTGGGGGTAGAAGCTTACAGTTAAAGCATAAGTTTCTTCCTTCATCAAAATCTGTTGCCATGTCTGCAGCAAGACAGATGCTGACATATGGCAGGGTTCAGGCTTCTTGTTCCTCTCTTCTCAGAGCTCAATTTCTCTCCAGGCTCACCTCCTTTGTTTCCTTCACAAGGTCAGCTGTAAACTATGAGGCTCTCTAGGCTTTGCCTCTCTCCACTAGGGCCGCTGTGAACTGTCAGGTGAATGGCTTATCTCTTTTCCCTGGGCCTTCTCTCCTTCCTCATGACCAAATTCCTCTGTGTGTTTATTTCCCAGGGCTCCAGCTCCAGACTCCACATCAGAACTCCAACTCAAAACCCCAACTCTGTCCTTTGCCATGTCTTTTATCTTTGAGACCCCACCCTCCAAGAGGCAGGGCTCAACACTCTACTGATGTGGCCCAATCAAATACCTAATCATAACTTAATCATGTCCCAATGAACAGACCAGTTTACAAGCATAATACAATACCTATTTTTGGAATACATAACTATATCAAACTGCCAAACTGCTACAATGATCAAGCAGGTTTTATATCAGGCATGCAAGAGGGGTCCAACCCAAGAAAATCAATCAGCATAATCCATCATATTAATAAATCAAATAGGAAATATCACGTGATCTTTTCAATTGATGTAGAAGAGACATTTGACAAAGGAAACATTCTTTCTTGATAAAACTACTACAAAAGATAGGAATTGAAGGAAACTTTCTCAACATGATAAAGACTGTATATGAAAAACCCAAAGCTAATATTCAACTCAATGGTGAAATAGTGAAAACTTTCCCATTGAGATCAGGAACAAGAGTGGGATGTCTTGGCACCACTGTTGCTCAATAAAGTGCTAGATGTTTTAGCAAGAGCAAAACAGGCAAGAAAAAGAAATAAAAGTCATCCAAATTGGAAATCAAGAAGAAAAATTTTCTCTATTTGCAGATGATATGATCTTATACCAAGAAAGTCCTGAAAAATCTACAAAAAAGGTGCTAGACCTAATAAACTATTTCAGTAGAGTGGTATGATACAAGATCAATATGCAAAAATCAGGGGTGTTTCTATACACGAATGCACAATCTGAGCAGGAATTCTGGAAAAAAATTCCATTTAGAATAGG
>JAQZBX010091134.1:0-12430 GCA_029593785.1 Cabassous unicinctus
CATATCTTCCTGTTTCTTGGTGTGGATTGTAATTTTTTGTTGGTGTCTTGGCATCTGGCTTACTAGAGTATTTATCCCGGGTGCAGTTTTTCTCTTTAGTTTAGGGCTTCCTGCCCATTCTCCCTTGCTGGTTGTGTAGTAGGAGCCAAGGATGTAGTTGGTGCTATAAGCTGTGGAGGCTCAAGCTGCCCTCATTGCCCCAGGGACCAATGAAGCTTCTCCTAACTTTCTCCCTTGCCAGGGGCAGGGACAGAGCCACAGCTGGGTGCAATAATCCAAGTCGTGCAGGCCTAGACCGTAGTTGCCCAGAGAGACTGATAAAGCTTCATGCCCCTTTCTCCCCTGCCTGGGGCGGGGATAGAGCTGCAGGTGTGAGCAGTAATCTATGCAGTGTGGGTCCAAAATGACCACAGTTGCCCCAGTAGACTTCCGACTATTCAGTCTGTACCAGTCGAATGTATTTGCAGTTACCCGGAGAGGCTGATGGAAGGCCCGCCAGCTTCCTCCCTGCTAGAGGAGGGGCTGATGCCTAGGCTAGGCCTGCAGGCAGATCTGGGTGAAAGAAACCAGTCTCTACCGTCACTGGTCACTGTGATTTTCAGTCAGCCCTGCCTCCCCTCATGCCAAGAGCAGAGTCAAAGTGGTGGCTATCGGCCTCTTTCTGACTTGGACAGGTTCAAATTTTAACTGTTTTTAGGGTTATACTTTAGCCAGCTGAATTTACTAATCAGTAGCTGTAATTGGTGGCCAACTGTCTCTTCCTCCCCTGTTTTTGGGAAATGGAGCTTCCAACTCCAGCCACAAAATAGCTCCTGAGGTGGCTTGTGCCACCAGAGTAGGATGATCACCAGCCTCTGCGGCATGGCCTGTATTTTCCCAGAGGCTGGTGCAGGTACCTCCAGCGTCCTCCTTGCTAGAGGTGAGGCTGGGGCTTAGGCTAGAGCTACAATCCAATCTGGATGGAAAGAAGCTCATCCTTACCAGCACTGTGATTTTCAGTCCACCCCGCTTCTCCATGTTTCAAGGGCAGAGTTAAAATGGCAGCTCCCAGCCTCCTTCTGACTTGGACAGGTTCAAACTTTAGCTGTTCTTAGGATTACACTTTAGCCCGCCGAATTTACTAATCAGTACCTGAAGTTGGTGCCCAACCATCTCTTCCTCCCCTGTTTTTTGGAAATAAAGCTTCCAATTCCAGCCATGGAATAGCTCCCAAGGATGGGCACCGGCCTCTGTGGCATGGAAAGCTCTACTTACGAATCTTCTCTGCAGATGGGCAGTCTCTTCCTTTCATTCTTTCAAGAATGTTGCAGGATGCTCTTCTGGTGTCCTGGAGCCCCCAAACAGGTGCTTTAGATAGTTCTGGGTGATTACTAACTGTCCAGTAGCACAAACTGACTCTAGGAGCTCCTTACTCTGCTGCCATCTTGCTGGTTTTCTCTCTCTAGTTCTATTTTACACCCCATTTCAGCTGTCATCCTATAGTACAATTTCCCTTTAAAACCAAGATTCCTAAAATAGGATTGCCCATATTAGCTTTTTCCACCATTGAAAGTCAATGTTCAGCTTTCCCTCTTTTCTAGCCTGACATCTGTATAGCATATGACACTACTGATCACTCCTTCCTTGAAAGGCTCTTTTCCTTTGGCTTCTGTGAAATAGACTCTCCTGATTTCTCTTCCCCATCTCTGGTAACTTTGGAGTCACTTTTCTACTGCCAACCCTTCAATATTGGGGTTAGAGCTCAAGCCCTCTTCTCTTCTTGCTGTACATACTATCTCTAGGCATTCTCACCCATTCTGGTGTCTTTATTTCCATATTCAATATGTTGGCAGCTCTCATGTCTAGCTCTCTAGCTTAGATCTTTGTAGCGGCTGTGGGACATCCCCCCTTGGGATATCAACTTGACCTGTCTGAAGTGACCATCTTCTCTTCAGCATGCTCCTCTTTCTTCTTTCATCATCTCCACGCAGGGCACCTCCATCTACTTAATTATCCACAACAGAACCTTGGGGCCACTGTCGATTCCTTTCTCTCCTTCTTCCTCTCAGATCGGCTTACTTACCAAATCCTATCTTCTCCAGCTCCTTGATGAGCTCTCACATCTGACCCCTGCTCTCTGCCCTCTTGCCATGCCCTAAATTGAGGCCACTTTGCTCTTCTCCCTGGTTCACAGAACCAGGCTCTTAAGTGGTATCCTATTCTTCAGTCTTGCCACCTTCTAACAATCTCCTGGCTGCAGCCCAGTGAACTTTTTAAAGTGCTTCTTATTCTATCACTCCTTATTTAAAACTTCTCAGTGACTCCCATTATCCCAAAATCTTTAGTTTGACCTCTAAGACCCTTCAGGTTCTGAATCCACCTCTTACCTCTGCAGGCTCAATTATCACAGCAATCACCACACTATATTTTAAATGCCTATTGACTTGTTGGTATCCACTGTTAGACTGCAACTTCCATGAGGGCAGGGCCTTGACCCTGTACCTCCAAGGTCTAACATGCAGAAAGTGTTTGCTACTGAGTTTCACTACCTTCAGTAAAAGTCTGCAAGCAGAGACATACAGAGATTTGTGCTTTTATGATTTGAACATGCATGAGCTGAACTGAACTCCTTCCCAGTCTCAGGGAGACACAGATATCACTGGAAAGACATGGTGCATATGCCTTGCTTCCCTGAGGATGGCTGCCAGCAGCATGCTTCCAGGGGGGCTGGCAGTGAAACTCAACCTGAGCATCAACCATCAGAGGCATCGAATGTGCCAGCATCTGAGGGCACTGTGACCCTCCATGGGGGTCCTCTGTGACCCTCTTGGTCAGAGGCCTCTGGTTTCCAGTTCATACCGGGGACAGCCTGAGTTCATCTGTAACCCCACCAGTGACAAAGCGGCAGGAAACAGCTTCTCCAATGGCTATTAAGGGAAAGGAGGGCTGTCACACCAGCTGTTTCATGCAACCATGAAGGTGCCAAGTTCTGGGTTGTGTTTTTGGAATGGAATGTCTTAATATTTAGCTAAACAAGCAAAGCTTTTCATAAGGTCTCATTTTCTGGAAAATTAAGAGATTGAAAACCCTTGGGGGGGGATGGGGAACATGAGAGAAATCACAAAGCTGAAAGGAAATGTGAACTAGAAACTTAATGAAGTTGATGTGAAAGAGAAAGCAGAGTGCCCATAAAACCTAACTTCCTTTTGGGAAGTTACTTTATGTACTTAAAGATTAGAAGGAACTGAGGAATTTCTGTTGTCAGTAGCAGGGAATACCCTCGCTGAAGCAATTGTTTCTTCCAATCCAAAGGCTCCTTTGGCAGGTAGTGAAGGTCAAAAGGATTCAGCCCTTAAGAGCTGAAACGTGCTTCTTGTCAAGCTCAGTAGTAGGAAGTGAGTTGATAAAGGAGGAGAATGCTGGAGAGGGTGGAATTCTTTTTGCTCAGAGATTCCACTGAGGTTTTTGAATGTCCCGGGCACTACAGGACAGGCAGGTCCAGTGGATGGAAGCCTACGTGGCATAGCTGGAACAAATACCTTGAAGGGTCTCCAAGAGTTTCCCTCACCTAACTCTCAATGCCTGAATGTCAACATCAGTGTTATATTCTTTTAGGTTAAAGATGTGTTTCCTAAGAGAGGTTTTGGAATCCTAAGGAGTTTAGGAAGGTATTTGATGCTTTCACACATGTTGTCACAGGTGGTAAAAGGTGTTTAAAAGAGATAAAAGGGGAAGCGGGTGTGGCTCAATGGATAGAGCTCCCGTTTACCATATGGGAGGCCCCGGGTTCCCTTCCCGGGGCCTCCTTGTGAGGGCAGGCCAGCCCGCGCAGCCTAGTGGGCTGATGCAGCAAGACCTCACAGCAGGAAGAGGGTGTGGCTCAATCGATAGAGCCCCCGTTTACCATGCAGGAGGCCCAGGTTCGCTTCCCGGGGCCTCCTTGTGAGAGCAAGCCGGCCCGCGGCGCGGTGGGCTGATGCAGCAGGACCTCACAGCAAGGGGGAGATAAGCAGACACGGAAGAAACACACAGCGAATGGACACAGTAAAGCACAAGCAGCAAGGGGGGATAAATAAATAAATAAATAAATAAATAAATCTTAAAAAAAAAAAAAGAGATAAAGGTGACTATTTCCATTTCTATTTTTAACTCAATAACGTTGTATTTTAATGGAGGTCCCACATGTGTGCCAAATTAGCATATGCAGATGTGTGTGACCTCAGCTACTCTGGAGTTTTCATGCAGTGGGCTACCATGGCCACAGAGTCATTGTCACCTTTATACAAACTTAAAGCGTTTGTTTAATAGTCATTTGTCATCTAATTTAAACCAATGTTGGGTATTTAGGAAGCATAAGGAAAGGTAATGGGCACAAATAATTATAACACTTCTGCAAATGAACCTCAGGGTGTTCTCCATCAGGAGCCTGAGGATGATTTTTAAGTTACAGCCTTTCACCAACATTCCTGTACAACATGTCAAAATGTCTCTTCTGCCTCACAGTCCAATTAAAGGAAAGTATGATAGTTACAGCTAATTATGTCTTTCATTTTTTTGCTAATACACGTTATCAAACCATCAATGCATTATTTGCAGAGAAGAGTTTCAAATAGACTCCCAAATCCTCTCATATCATTTGGGAACAAAGAATGATCATTAGAGAAGCAGATCTGCTGGCTGTTTTTTGTTTGTGTGTTTGGGTTTTTTTTGTGTTTTTTGTTTTTTTTTTTAGCTGCAAATGAAAAAAAATTCTAAAGTTTGGATCATGATAGTAATTTGGGGGCAGATTACATTAAAGTAATTCTGTGTTTTAATATATGTTCAGACCCTAAAGTAAATACAGTACAATAATTCACTTTATATTTATTGATGAACCGTGGGGTTTTCTTATATTATTAATTGAAAGCAAATTAAATTGCATGCATCACTTGTGAAATGAGGAAATGATATGAATATTATTAAAGACTATAAATGAACTTTACATGCCCACTTCAACAGTACACAAATTTAAAGAAATATCACCTTAAATTCTTTTTCATATACAATTCAAAAGTGATAAAAGTTTGTTCTAAATTCCAAAAGATTACATATTACTACAAAAATAGTCCATTAGATAAGAAATATAAAAATATAAGATAGAATTGCTGGGTCAGAGCCCAGATTAGAGCGCCAATTTTTTAAACAGCAAGTACCCTTGGCAGAGGTAGTATGTTACGCCTCTCTTAGTCCATGATCTTCTGTTCTAGCTCCTGGATGTTTTATTGGATTTATGTGTTGCAAGTTGTATCTCTGCCCAATAGATTGAAAAACTTTGAAGGTTAAGTACTATGGCATTTTGTCTTTTAACCCCAGCCTCCATCTTCCTTTCTCCCTTCCACAAATACTCCCGAGTGGCTAATAGGAGCTGGCATCATAAGGTGTTGGTAAACAGTTGGAAACTAAAAAGACAAGGACGTAGTCACTGCCTTCAAATAGCTTACAAATGAGTTTCTTCTCAAATTTCAATTTTGATTCATTAGGTTTATCTTCCTGGAGTGCAAACATTTTTGAGGCCACATCTGTGTTCCAAGGGAATGGAGTGACACGATCAATTAGTGAAATCTGCTCAGGTGTGACGACGGTACTGGGGTGGGGGGGTGCAGATATGGGGAGCAGAAAGAGGGCATTCCATGAGTGCCATGTGTTTGCAGTGGTACAAGGACGTCAGGTAGGAGACGCAAGGGCCTGGCTTCTAGGGCTTGCCTCTGCCATGAATTTGACTCGTAAACTTGGATAAGAAGATGAGTCTCAATTTCTCTATCTGTAAAATGTGAGGCTTAGACCTGTGGCCTCTGAGGGCCCCTTGCAGTTCCAATATTCTACAAGTCCATGGACCATGCTTCTTTTGGGCGAGACTGCCCTCAAACACCTCCAAGCATCCTTTCATTCATCACGCATTTATTGTGTGTCCAGTTGTGCCAACCTCTGTGAAAGATGTTAGAGGAAAGTAAGGAGCTATGACATCCCATATAAGTCTCTTGGAAAGGAATTTCCATTGCATTTCAAATAGTATGATTTCTAGCATGAACTTAACCTCAGTTTGCTTTCTGTTATATCCCTTCTCACTCATTACGTAAAGGATCTGAGGCAGATAATTTATTCGCTGAACTGTGTAATGATTATGTTCATGTGTCAACTTGGCCAAGTGATGGTGTCCAGTCATTTGGCCAAGCAAGCACTGGCCTGATTATTACTGGGAAGGTATTTTGTGGATTTAAATCATGCAGTGGGTTGCATCTATGGCCAATTATATCTACCATCAACAAAGGAGATTGCCTTCAGCAATGAGAGGTGTCTCATCCAATCAGTTGAAGGCCTTAAAAGGAGAACTGAAGATTTCAGCAGTCAGAAGGACGGTTTTCCATGTCCACTTCAGAGAGCCAGCTGCTCCTGGAAAATTCATCGGAAACCTTTGGAGTTCCCAGTTTGCAGCCTGCCCTTTGGAATTCGGACTTGTCAATGCCCACAGACACTTGAGCCAGTTCCTATAAGAAATCTCATAATCCTTACATTATATATGTATATAGCCTGTTGGTTCTGTTTTCCCTGGAGAACTCTGACGAACACACAACATTAAGAGCCCTTCAGCAATGCAAGGCTCTAGTTACCTTTCTATCTTCTTCAAGGCTAGCTAGCTCCTTTCTCCCCAGCCTCCCTGCCACATGGAAACGTAGATGACTTTGCAAAGCTGCCTTGCTTTTTTCTTCAAGAATCTTTTAACGCATTTTAAATTCATTTCGTATTTCCCTGCCTGTATTGACTAGAGTGGCAAATAATTTTTCATCTGAATAGTAAATGCAAGGCTGTGAAGCACTCTTCAGTGCTGCTCCTTTGGGGTCATTGACAGACTTTCTATAACATGATCCTGGACTCTAGAACAGAAGTTGCCAAGCTTCTTCTTAAAGGGCCAGGAAGTAAAGATTTTCAGTTTGGGGGACCATATGGACTCTGTCGCAGCTACTCAACTCTGGCGTTGTAGTGCGAAGGCAGCCACCGAAAATACATAAATGCATGTACTTTATTTATGAACACCATAATTTGAATTTCATGTCATTTTCACGTGTCACAAAACAGTCTTCTTTTGATTTTTTTCTCCGTCATTTAAAAATATAAAAAATTGTCTTACCTCGCAGGCTGTGCCAAAACAAGGGGCCGGCTGACTTTGGCCCCTGGGCTGTAGTTTTTGGCCCCTAGGAAGACATTACTGTCAGAGAATCCTAAAATGACTCTACTCCCAGATTGTGACTCCTGGGCTTGTTTGGTTCGATGGTAGTTCAGTGCTTCACCACTGACTGGGCTGAGAAAGTCACACACTTCCCAACAGTGGACATGACAAGCAGAATCCACAATGCTAAGGCAACTTCCTAATAGTAACAGCCGGTAGGCACTGAGCACTGTTTTCTAGGGCTCGCTATGCCTGACTTTTCTCATTTGGTCATCTCGTCAGCTGTGAAGATGGGGTTTATGATTGCCCTTACTTTCCAGGTGAAGGAAGGGAAACAGAGGGATGCAAAAGAAGTTGTCTAAGCTCAGATGGTGAGGGAACAGCAGAGCCAGGGGTTCCATCTGCATCTGTCCCACCCAGAATTTACTCTTCCCAGTCTCTGAGCAGCTGGCAGTGCTGCTGATGAGAGAAAGGGGAGAGATGCTCTCCCACTCTACTGGAAACCTGTTTTGATCACACTGGCTCTTGGAAAAAAGGGTCTAGAATCCAGATGACTCAGCCCTAAGAAGTCATTTCATACCTCTGTGGCATTTTCCAGAATTCCTTTTTGCTCCTTCTCCCTACCTATAATGCCTACTATTTACTCCACAGGAACAGTGAGATCATATTTTCTAAATGCTCAGAGTTCTTTGGAGAGAGTATCAGTGGGTACCTGCTATGAATGTTGACTCCTAAAAAGCTTTCAGAACTGCTCTCATTGATTTGCTTTTCAAAACAGCTTATGATGGCATCTCGTGAAAATTGTATAAAGATCTGTGACTGCTAGGCTCAGCATGATATGGGATGGTTTGAAGACATGTTGGATTATCCTCAATTATTTGGAGCCAGGAAGGAATTACATCCAAAGAGGAAATTTGAGCACATACTTATTGATCCTCCTCGACTGGTCCACTCTGCTTGCAATAAAACCACAACTTCCACAGAATTTTGATCTTCTTGTTAGCCCTTCAAGAATAGGCCATGTTCTTCCATTATTTTGTTTCACTTGTGCCTGGAGTTTTCAACAGTCCTCACCCTAATCCAGATATGTACGCATTGGGTCTCTACGCCAGAGATTTTCTGGAAGAGTGCACAGAATGGGAAGTAGATTCCAAATCTCAGCAGGCTGATGAATTAGCTGAGGATGCTTAGCCTTCAGCAAAAATGGCATAAGTGAGTCCTAACTGCTTCTTAGTAGAGGGTGTTTATCATGCAGAAGTGAGATTAGCTTTATTCTGTGTGCTTCCAGACTTCCAGAGGGGGGAAGTTCAAGGGAGGCCAAGTTTGGTAGGGTGAAAGGAAGACCTTTGTAACCATCACAGGTGACGAAGATTAATAAAGTCATTCAATCAATTTAAATAGCTACTGGGTGACTACTAAGTGCTAGAAGCCACTGCAGTCATCGTGGACATTACAGAAACAAATGAAATGCAGATTTTCTAGAAGGTAAAAACAACATGCATGCAAATCACATCATTAGAAGACAGAACTTGATAAACACCATAGGGAAAGTATAGATAAAGGGCTAGGAGAGAGATGGGTTCCAGCAGGTTAAACTCTAAAAGTCTTCATGAGAAGAAGCAACACGGGATATGGGCATGGTGAGGAGAAGAGGTCATTTCTGGCGTGGAATAGCTTGAGCAAAGGGATAGGGTGGAAAGAAAAGGATACAGTCATGCAGAGCTTGTCAGTTTGTCTAGAACATAAGATGTGAAAGGGCACAGTGGGAGTGGAGTGGAAAGAAAAAATCAGATGACGAATAGCCTTGAATGCCCAGGGAAGGAATTTGAACTTTATTCCATTGGGTATTTGAGGAGGGGCATGACATGCTCAGAGCTGTGTTTTAAGAAAAATAATTTATTATTTGTTAAAAATAATATGTGAGAGGGATTGACGTAAAACAACTGGGAGTTGGGGAAAGAAGCTGGGACGCTTTGGCGATGGTTTGGTTAAGAGGTGGTGAGGGGTTTCCCTAAGGGGCTAAAGGCTGGAAAGAGGCAAAGCAGGAAAATGTGGGAGAGAATTCAAAGTAGTGACATGGCTTCACAGTGGATTGGATGTGAGCCTAAGAGCATGAGGGGAGCTCAGAGGAGCTCAGAGTTTTGATCTTGGCTGCCTGGCTGATGATGGGGCCATCGCCAAAACAGGGAACCAGGGGACAGAATGAGATTGAGGGGGAATAAAAGATAAAGTGTTGAGAGCATGAATTTTAAGTACTGGTGGAACGTCTGGTGAAAATGTTCCACAAGAACTTTGAAAAATAGAGAGCTGAAGAAGGACCAGAATTGGAAGCAGACATTCCAGAAAGTCACCTGCTGGTGACCCCCAGGCTAGCTTTGGGATCTTTCTTTCTTTGCCTTGGAGTCAGCCTCCAAAAAGGTTGGATGACTTGCGGTCTGATCCCTGCAGAGGGAATTCAAGTGCCTGGTGGGCACCAGATCAGATGATCTCAAACGTACTCTCGCAGTCTGAGATCCTAGAATGCTTCTCAACTTCAAGGACCTCAAATGACTTTTCCAATAGAATGGTGAAACTCCACCGAGTATTTGATGGGTAGTTGTGTAGGCAATGCCTTTGTGCAATGTATTCCTGGAATCATTATGATTATATAGTCCAATCCCCTTAGTTGTGCAGTGGCACATCACTGAGGAGGGTGGGGAGATCAAAGAAACCCAGGTCCAGTGGTGGCAGCCAGCCAAGCACCATGTATAGGGAGTATTTATCAGTTTCATTCCATTTATTTTGTTTGAGTCTTAAAAGACTCAAATCCTTTCCTTCTTTACCAGCTAGGAGCCATGAATAGAGCATCTACTTATTTAAGACCAAGGAAAGGTTAGAAGGGCATCTCCAAGACAGAGGCTGGCTCAGAGGAGCCAAGGACAGAGGAAGAGTCTAGAGTAGGGGAGAAGGAGAGGAGATGGATGCAAGGACGTGGCTGCAGGGCGCTCACTCACGGTGTGAGCAGCAAGTCTCTGCCTGCCTGGCTCCCAACGGCAAAGCATTCCTGAAGGAGGAGAGTGAGTCAGCAAGATGTATAAATAAGTATATATATATATATATATATTTTTTTTTTTTTCTGGGTACTTGTTCTAAATTGGGAAATGGAGAGGAGAGAAATAAATAACAATCTATGGACAAGGGCGCCCTGGATTAGCATTGAACCAGAAGTTAGAGTGAGAAAGAGCTCTGGGTTAAATAGTTTGCCCTTGAATCCTCTTTCAAGCTTGCTCACTTCACCCTGTCTCCACCTCCTCTCCCTTTCCTCAGGAAGCTGGCAGAGCCCTGCATGTGAAAGTAAACATCTCACAGGCCCCCAAATCCCACTGCCAGGCATCTCTAGCCCATGTTCTTTACAGAACCAGGAGACCAGAGAGCTATTTTCTGATTCTGGCTCCTTCACGGATTGACTGCGTGGTTTGTGGTAAGTCGTTCCACTTGCCAGACCTCCAGTTCCTTGTCTGCAATGCAATAGGGGTGAGTTCGAAGGTCTTGAAGGTTCCTTTCCATTCTAACATCCCGTGGTTGCAAGGGACAAAGTGGGTGACCCATAGTGTGAGTGATCTTTTCATCCGTTTTCATGGGCTTTAGAATAGGGCTCTGCACACTTACCTGCCATCATCAGTGGTAGAATCCACGTAAGGGGGGCACTCGCTCCTCTGAGTCCTCCGGCCCAAATACTCCTTTATGAGTTTAGTCTTATCCCCATCCCCACCCACCCCATCTTTCTTGCCAGAGAAGTAGCAAGCGACCAATGCAATATGGTTCTTCAGCCTGCTTTGCTCCAGAGATCTGCTCTCCCTCCAGCTCTAGACACCCATGAGCGGTCCTCCATCAAGGCATGGGCCATTGGGTGGTCTAAGCTCATCGGGGGGCTGCTTTGAGAAACCATGCACTCATTGACAATTCCCAGTTCTCCAGGTGCCTTCATTTTCCTCAGTTGGCCATGCAAGCCTGAAGTTGTCACCCACTGGTCCTTCACTAGCCCCTTACTTCTCCTCCAGCCCTTCCTCCAGAACAGCCCATTGATTGCCATGGAAGGGGACTGTCATCGTCTGAAGACTGATGCTTATGGAGCACTGAAATGTCTTTGCTTTCCAACTAAGAGGCCATTTGGTTCTCTCCCTTATGCACCTATCTCTGGACTAGAAACTCATTAATGGATGCACCTCTCAATGCACAATTTTTTTATGACAAACGGCAAGGCAGATTCTAACTCCAGCTGAGCCAGCAGACTGGGGCATTTGTTAATTTGTTTAATTAATTAATTATATTTCTCCTGATTCTGGGATTAAGACCTCAGAGGCAGGACATGGGTAAATAAGTTCATGGCTGATAAAGTACTGTGCATAGAAGAGGTGGACATAATAATACAAGTTCCTCTTAGGGCACGAATTTTAGATAACTTTTCATATCATAAATAGTAGGTGACTTCTTATTCAGACCTACAACGATTGCATGATTTTGTTAATAACTATGTAATAATAAAAACTTATGATTAGAAAAGGGAAAAAAATAAAAGCAAAAAAAAAAAAAAAAGACACAAGAAACCTCTTTCTGGTTGCCAGAGAACTGTAGCTGAGCCCAGAAACAGATTAGTTGGATGATTTTGCGAATGCCACACATTTATTTACTCTGATCATAAAAAAGAAGAGAGTTTTTGTTGTTGGGGTGAGATCTTTGTCACTGTGGTTGTTTAGAGAAAACAGATTCAAAGATGCACCCAAAACATGTTTCTAAAGAGAAAACCACTGAGCCCAGGACAGCTGCTAACAAGACAAAGCTATGGCAACCTCAGCCCCCAGCTCGCCGGACCCGTGGGCTTTAAACTGAGGCTTCTAAAGCCCACTATTGAGCCCTTGCTCCCTGTCGCTTGAAAGCTACCAATATTGAAAGCGCCATCTGTATTGAGCTGTGGCCGGGGTTGCGTTCATTAGCTGGGTTGGCTCTTAATCCAGAATCTCCCCTCCTCCTTCCCCTCCAGCACCGCCATCAGCACAAAGGGGAAAGCATGTCAGCCCCAACCATCAGCAGAAGGTTTGTGTAAATATTTACTGGACTGTACAGACTGCTGTAATTTGAGGCTGTTGCCACATCACAAAACAAGTTAGAAAATGAGCTGGCAAGTTCCCGAAAATTAAGCATCAGAAGGCTGCTCCGGCAGTCTGAAGGAAAAGCAGTTGCAGGGAAGAGGGAGGAGGGTGTGGGGTT